>WEIS01042509.1:16767-33498 GCA_013389965.1 Todus mexicanus
TGATTATCTCTATGGTCTTTTCCAACCTTGTTAATTCTGTGATTCTGTGATATTGAATGTATTTATAGATATAAAGATAATGCACATACAATATTCTCATAGGTTACTAAAAAGCAAATCTAGTCTTGGCAAGAAGCAATACATTATTCTTTGTACTCTGAAAGGGAGGCCTATATTAGATGATGTCTGCTGACACATTTCCACCATGGTGTAAACATGCTTTCACTCTCTCATTTGTGATGCTGAATATCTGGACAGGAGTTGGAATTCAAGTCAGGATAGATTTCCTTACGTTAAAACAGTGGGCAATAGGATGGAGTAGGAAAAAAAATGCCTTTTGCTTTATTACTCTGGTAATCAAAAGTCTAGTTTGGCCCAAACACACATTGGTTGACATTCAGGTTTGACACTCCACATGAACTGCATTAGCTTCTGAATTTTTCAGAATGCAGTTTTAGCAGCAAACCATACTAGTGACTGCAGAAGTGTCTTTTAGGTATTAGGCCATACTCCTCCTTCAGTAAGCTTTATTCATTTCTGACAATTTACACCACAGACGAATTTGGTCCAAAATGTTGTCTCATAAGACAACATTCCTGGCACACTGTCGATACCTGGTTCTTCAGTGAACTCTATCCATTATGCCACTGTGGTGATTTCAAGGTTCATTTGACCCTGCACTTTCAAAGTCATATAGTATGAAAGCCTGAGATGAGTTGTAGGTTTGCTTCAAACCTAGATTTATTGCAGAATGTGTGTCACCTTTTGCTTCAACTCACTTTGCTTGGGGAGTTTATTTTTACTACCTGTCAATAAGAATCAAATGCTGAGTGTTAAAATGCTGCAGCCATGCCCTGTATGGGAAGGCCTGCTTTATTTTTATTTATTTGTTTGCTTTTATAATGTGTACATGGTGTGTTTAGACCATATGGGATTCAGGAGACTCACGGTAGTACTTCTGTTTGGAGGCTGAAGAGTAAATATGTTGTGTCATTATGCATGTTCTGAAGTTTCACCTTTTTTATGGTGTCCCCAGGTGTCATACTACTACTGGACGAGGCACAGTCATTCTCTGTGAACACCTCATCTTACAGCAATCCCAGGGTTCATGGACTTGTGACTACTTTAGGTAATGTATTTCTCCTTGAGGTTTACACTTTTTCCCAGAGATCAAATTCTTCAGGAGAAGAAATTATTCAGGAATATCTGTCAAGCTCCTCTGACTGTTTTTGATATAGCAGCTCACACACATACTCATAACTCAGACTTTAAGACAGCAGAACCTGATTTATGATAATCACAAGTGGCAGCAGCTCGATTCTTCATTTGCAGTTACTCACAACTTTCCTGAAACTTTCACATGTGAGGGTAAAAATGTGCCAGTGTGAGTTCCACTGCAATGATAATTTACATCATGGGGAAACTTCCCATGGGTTTAAACAAGTGACTGGCCAGACACAGTATTTTATTTTTAAATATAAAGCTTAGAAAAATCAAATCAGCCAAGAAGGTCTAAAAAGCATCTTTGTCCAGTTACATGATAAAAGGCTAGTCACACTAAGCACACAGAGAGTTGAGGCTCAGACGACCAATTCTACTGACACACCCAGTGCAAATGCAGTCCTCTAAATCAGCCACTCTGAAGACACTCAAAGTAAAAGGGCAGGACCCCTGTTCCTAACGGAAAGCTCACCAAGATGTGTCAACAGGGAAACTCTCCCTGGAATGTCATGTAAGCAAAAGGGGTCAATGGCCTGCTGGGCAACAGGACTTACCATGTCATGCAGGGGGAACAGAAGTTTGGGATGGTGCAAAACTAGTTATGGGGTTACTATGGGAATTAAGGAGAGTGAGAAATATTTATCACAGGATGTTCGGGGAAATTGTCACAGGTACAGAAAGGGTTGGCTCAAGGACTGAGGAGAAATGTCCCTGAGAAAACAGATGGAAAAGAGGATTAAAGGGGCCAGACACATGTAAACAGTCAGCTGGTCAGTACATTCGTCTGATTGAACCCTGCCCCTGGTCACCACAGTCCAACCTGTACTTGTGCTGAACACTATTCCTAACTATCTACCATGTGAATGTACTCTCTACTGTAAGCCCCTGTGCATGAACACTACCAAATATCATGATGGACTCACTGGTGAGTAGTAGAAGTTTGCATATAAGCCACTGGAGTGAGCAGTTGCAAACATGAGGGCTTCCAGGTCCAGATGCCAACAACTGAAGGACACCACAGTCTGGGCCAGTGACTGGATAGACAGTGTCCAAAACCCACCAGTGAAGAGACCTCCCTTGTGTTCATGTGCAACCCACAGGCAGTCAGCAGAGACAAATGACAGCAAGCCATCAGAGATGGTAAGGTTTGCACAAGTGCCTTCTGTGTTTAGGTGGCACTTCTGTCCCTGTGCTGGTCTGTATGACTGGCTGAGAATATTTCATGTATGGACATATGTGTGTGCCTATTGGGAATATGTGCCCTGCCTCATTTCTAACTGGACACGTAAATACAGAACCAAGGCTGCCACGTACCAATTGGGCTGGAGCAGGAGGAATCTTCTTGGGTCCTGAAGCCCCATCAGATTCAGCAACTGCCAATGGTCTTGTTTTACTATTACCACAATTGGAAGCTCTTGCAGACCTCTTGTGAAGTACTTGCAATTCTGATTACAAAATGCATCTGACCTGACTGGTTTTCAGAAAGGACTCTGATCCAGCATCTGCATGCTTAATATTTATTTACTGTCAGTTTTGCTCCTTTGGGGATAATTCTCCTTCAAGTAGTTCCCCAAGACTCAGGGTCAAAACCAAAACCCAAGAGAGTAACTTTTCATGGCCAACTGTGCACAGATGCACCCCTCCGCATTTTCACTTTCTATCTGACTTTCACATTTCTCGAGTGGCAGCACATGACCTTCAACTCTCCGAGTGGAGAAGGAAGAGGAGCTCAGTCCCAGACAGCCACCCACAGACTTAAGCTTTATGAGCCTCAAATAGTTATTTTAGACAGTTGGATCTCAATATTCATATTCAGTAAGCTAGCTGAAGTTCATGGCTTTTTCACCCAGAAAAAGTAACTGCCCTTCCTCTAACAGCAAGTACTTACCTTTAATCCCCTTCTTTATAACAGTGCACTCACCAATTCTAGCCCTGTCATGCTGATGCTATTTAAGTGTTTAATTTCTGAAGCACTGAGGTAATAACTGGATCATGACTGAAAAATTACACTAGCCACGCTGTCAGTGCAGGCTCATCTCCTTGACTGCTTCCACAAGCACAATACAAACACAATAGGGCAAACTTTAACTCCATTGCTTAACAAGAGTATTAAAACCTTCAGTGTTTTTTTTTCCCCCCAAATTTCATACCAACTAGGTGCATCCCTTCCTTTGAAATTCCCTTCTTCTCTTGTCTGGCATAAAAGTCTACCCTCTGAAGATCACTAAGAGACAGAGCAGAGGTCTCATTCTCATTTACCAAGAACCTGGCCACTGCATGTTCCATCTTCTCCTCTCCTCTGTAGCAGATGTACTGCAATTATAAACAACATTTGTTATTATTCTAAACATGCAAAGCAGGAAGAAATATGATTCTTACACAAAAGATGTAGGCTGTAGATACTAGATGAGAGGCAGATGGTAAATTATCTTGTAAAGCCAATGTCTCTGCCATTTACTTTTCTTTGGAACAGATACATAACAAAAAATGAACAAAAACAAGCAGTTAACTCAGTTCGACTGTTATGTAATTCCACATACTTCTGATAAGAACTTGGACAGCTTCATCCCTCTCCTCTCTGACAAGAATTAAGTCTTTAGAGTGCATCTGTTTCTCCCCTTGAAATCAGCAAAGTCTAAATGAACTGTAAATGAGAATATAAGACTAACAGCTACAAGGAAGTCCAATCCAGTTATGGAGTTACAAAGGCTCCTGCAGTGTGACTCAAGACATATTGCAGCATGTGTCTCCAGCCACACCACTTCTTAGATGGAATTATTTTGTTCTCATTCCAGAGACACTTACACAGCACTAGTCCTTCTGTATTTTATACTATCACTTACATTCTCTATCAAATATTCATTCTAAAATCTTCTCTCCTAAGAGATGAAGTATCCAAAGGCCAAATTAAACTCAAACTTCTGCACTAAAGCACAAAATTCACAAGGGAGCTATTTTCAAACATCTGAATCATCATCAAAGGGATATTTCAACAGGTCTCCTGATAATTATTTCAGGAACAAATGAAATATAAAAGTACATCTACTTGTAGGAAGATACAGAGATTCAAACAGTTACTGAGAACAGGCAAAATTGCTTGGTCTGCTATGTATGTGCTGTGACCCTTTTCCATCATACTTAACATGTGGATTTGGAGACGAACAAGTTAAAGAATTGGTTGAAAAGGGCAGTAATTCTTCCATACATATTTTATTATATCTTTTTTTCATGTATTTATATGTTATATGTATGTAACTTCTTTTCATATATTTGAAAGTTGATGAAAGTTTGGAAGGATCTGGGGACTCTCAGTCTTTCCACCTCCTATATAACATAGGCTTTGGTCTTAAGATGTCTGCTACAGCTTGGTCCTGGGCTTGATGAAGACTCTGCCAGTCCTAGGCACTATAGCTGTGCTTGCTAATTACCTTCATGCTAGCAAACTAAATTTTCCACATGGTACAGTAAGTAAGGGCTGGTGGTGTTGCTGTTCTCTGTACCAAGGGTGTTAAAGTAAAATTGCTAGCTTCTAGGTTCAAAGACAGCACAGTGGGCAGGCAGCATATCTGAACCACTAACATTTCAGTTTGTTACTGTCCAACACTTTTGATAGAGAAAAAGATCTCGTGCAGACGTATCTGATACAAGATTTGCTAATATAAATTTCATGTGATGTCTTTCGGAAGTAGTATCTAAAAAAAAGAGGGCCATTTTGTCATGCAACATGGATGTCACGTTTCAACAAGGTCTTTTATTGAAGTTTTTGAATAGATGAATCTGACAAAACAGTAGATGGCCAGTTCTCAAACAAATGAGAAAGCAGATAAAGCAACAGGAAACAGGAGACTAGGAGTCAGTGGTCAATAAAAAAAGGAAACAAACCTGAGCAAATCCTTATCAGGCGAATCTTTATCAGGCTACATGCTGTTCACCCTACTCATCAATGGTTTGAAAAAGGAGGCAAATGGCGAGACGACAGCACAAACACCAAAAGCCCACTTAGGTTCAGAGAGCAAGCAAATGGTTTTACAGAAGAAAAATCCATTAAGAGCTAGTAAATATAAAGATACTACATCTAGTTCAGGAAGCTTCAGAGCTGCAAGCTGCAAGAACCCAGGGAAACACTACTACTACATGCTCACCTGCACTTGAACTCTTCCCCAAGCATTCAGCTCTACCTGCTGTCAGAGAAGAGACATGGGGCCAGGTGGACATTCTCTGACTTCTTATAATGGCAAGCTAACGTAAACTCCAAGCTTATTTTTGTCAAAAACTCAGCCTTATGTTAGATACATATCCTTAGACATCTCAAGAGTGTGCAGGTCACAGAGGTGCTGGAGATAATGGCGTGGCCATTTTGGCTAATGCATTTAAGTTTTGCCTCAAGGACGTTCATCTTGAGAACATCCACCCTTCAGTTTGCAAAGCTTTAATTTTAAATCCAAATCAGTTCACTCCTGTGTGCTAAACTATCATGTAAATTTTGCTGGTATTCTCCTTGCATTTTATTTGGAGTAAGTCTTCAGATGTTAATTATAATAGCAAGATCGAACATTGTTTTCTAACAGAGGACAATGGTAGCCCTCAGTTTAACAGGTAGCTGTGAATAACAATGCAGTTGAGTATTCCTTGTGAGGGTCTGCCACATTTTGAGTAGTATCATGTTCCCTGAACTTTTTCTTCCCAAAGCCAGTCTGCTTACCTTTGAGAACAATGCTACAGGGAAGTGTGAAGCAATTAATTTCTTAGAGAATACAGAGCTGAACTTTGAGATATTAAACCCCCCGAGAACAAAGGACCTGCCTTAGCAAGCAGGTAAGTTTAGACCCCATGGGCTTCCAGAAGGCACTTTCCAAAATGGCATGTAAACATGCAAGCAAAAATGGACTCTAAGAACATTTTTACTTTTGAGCTAGCTTTTATTCTTGGTTGCTTTTGTGATCTCTCTTTCCTTTTATTGAGATCACAGAGAACCCTGATCAACCATCTAATGGCTGAAGCCTTCAAGTGCAAAATGACTCTTGCTTCACCTTCCCTCAGAATTCAGACATATCTTCAGACTATGGACCGAACTCTACTTTGAAATGTGAAAAAGTACACCCATTTCATGATGCATGCTGTCTCTACCTCCTCAACACCTTGCGTAAGACATATCTGCATAAAGGCAGAGGACATCCAGGCATTTCATCAAATCCCACTCAGTGTACAGAAAGTTGTAGTGGAGGGCTGTCAGGGTGAGCTACAGCCAGCCCCCAAGACATGCTTACTGTGAGATAGAAACAACAGAGACCACAGCTCAAACTCCCGACAACCCATCATCACCACTGCCATCACCACTTCCCCAGCATATAAATTCTGAATTTTTTTAACTGGTATCTCTCTAAAACTTCCTTTGTCACAAGTTTTCACAACAGTAACTAATAAAATTTAATGCACTAGAACACTAGCTAGAGTGAAAAACAGCCACGTGATTGCAATGTTTAGCTTTCATAAACAATACTGCAAAGAGAAAGAAGAAAATGATGTTCTACTCACACGAAGACTCAGTGACCAAAGCTCACTGAGTCAAACACAAGACACATTTCCATAAAAAGTTCCAAAAAAGAAAAAAAGAAACCTACAACTGTAACAATGGGTTACACATGGAAGAAAGTAAGTAATGCTGAAGTAAGGTCATAATGGGAAACAGTAGAAGTATCAGACAAAGAGGCTGACCAAGGCTTGTTCCAAATAACCTCCACTTTATACAACCCATGTAAGAGGGCACTAGGAAGAGTTATACATCACTTAATAAAATGCTGTGAACTATTCCCGTAACAGTGACTACTCGGTGTATTTTTACCATCTTGAGACAGCTTAAGTGTTAAAAGAAAAACTGCCTGGATTTTATCAAGGTTGAAACACACATTCAGAAACCCTCTGCTAAAACTCATGTTTCATTTTCAGGAATTTCACTAACATTTTAAGTGACTGAAACAGAATCCACAAAATATTTGCTTAAAGAGCTTTCTACTAGTACTGCAGTTCATTTCAACCAGCTTAACTTGTTTATTCTCTCTAACATACGGATCTTCATTTGCATACATCCTGCACTCCACGATGAAAACACGCTCTCAGACAAAGCAGGCAAAAATGGATGAAAACAATACAACCCATCTGTCAGAGAAAGGCAGCAAAAAAAACCAAACCAAACCAAACCCACCCTCCCGAACCCTCACTCGCAAAGTGGGTTTCGCTCTTCGCTGTTCTGCATCTTTTCCTCCCATCTTAGCAACAGCGCCTGGAGCAGCCAACCAGGGCCCATGCGGTGAGGAGAGAGCATCTCTCTGCCGGGTTACTCCCGTGCATTGCCCGCCAGTAACCGCGCCGGGCCAGACCCAGGCTGTGCATGCGGCACCTCTACTGCAGTGCACCTGCTGGGGATGAGGACAGGCTTTTTCCGACTCCTCCAGCAAGGATTAGCAAATAATTTAGGGCAAATCCTCCCCTTCCCATCCCCCTATTCTCTCCTCATCCCCCTCCCCTCCTCGCCTTTTTCATTTGGGTCTTTGGATATCTCCGGGGGGGAGGGTGGAATCTTTTAAATGAAATCACAGAAAGGATGCAGCAAGAAAAAAGCCGAACTAAATAAAAAGAAACAGGTCTGTCCAAGCGCACGTACCAGAACTAATTCGTAACTGAGCACCAAAGCAAATCAGCAAAACCCAGCCTGTTTAAAGCTCTGCTGAGGATTTGACAGTGGGTTAAGTTTCCATCTTATGCAGAGATCAGTATTAACATAATACACAGAGCTCCAAGCTGAAATGTAAGTATCTAGCTGTTCTGATGACACTATCTCAGGACTGTGACGGACACTTTTCGCGTTTCTTGAATATCAAATACCCTGCCAAAGACTCTGTGCTTCCCCACCGGATGCAACGGAGCCATCCAGAATTAAGTACAGTCCTTCATTCCTCTCCTTCCACTCCTGCTGTTTAATGTGCTGAATCTCAAAGCTGTGAAGCAACAACCTTGTGAGAACAGACAGCACCTCTTTGGCAGATTGTTTCCACAGGGTCTGAGCCATTAGAACAAACCCAAAATAACAGAAATATCACATTTTCTGCTGAGCTTGGAATTTCACTATTGCTATTTAACTTCTCCATAAAAATACCCGGCTGCATTCTGACCGGCTGAAGCCCGCTCCCTCAGAGGTTACTAAAGACCAAATCCTACCAGAACTTATGCTCAAATACAGCACAAATGAGTCATTACAGTTCTAAAAATAACAACGGAGAAATTTCCAACTAAAACGTTGCCTAATTAACCATGAATACTGACAAGTATGAGAAAAAAAAAAGTAATCCCTGAGTTGTTGTGGAGTTTTGAAAGCCAATTCATTACTACTTTCTTCCTGGATGCACTCAAGCTATGTAGGAACAGTATTTCCATTTCCATCACACATTATAAGAGAACCACCTAGAAACAATAGAACAAATGTCCTTTGGTGGGTATATAGAATGTATGTATCTATTCAAAGCAAAGCTGAGTGAATCTGACCAAGATAGAAGGCTCCAAAGTACTTTCCATGCCCTCTTCATATTTGGGACTATCCATAATTGTATTCCCAAACCTCTCATTCTATCCAGAATATTTTATGGTGGTTTTAACAAAAATGGCAGAACTCTAAGGCACTGACTTTTCTCCGAAATCCTCTTGTAGACTGTTCTCAGGAAGTTCTAATATTAAAACCTATGAGTCTGTAATTTTTCTATAAACTAGTAAAACCAGTACATGTCTCCATGATTTGCAGTTTAAACAAACAGTTCAGCAACCAAGATAAGATCCACATTCAGATCTCTTTCTCAACTCTTAGATAAATGGCTTTGTGATACGACAGTGAAACTTTGGACACATTTTGTTCTGAAGCTCTGCAGATCTTGCTTTTCCACATTTAAGGAGCTCACACTTGATCTAACATTGGGCTTTCTTTTCTCCTCCATGCCAGGTGGCTTACTCATCCTAAAAGAAAGCAGAAGGCATTCTTAGACTAAACAGCCCTACTATTTCTTTGTGTGCTAAAGTTTCCTTTTTCTGTCTTTGCCAGTTTGTCTCAATCTTACAAGACGGTGTCTCTACTCCAGGAGTTCTGCAGCTTTCTTAAGCAAATCTTGAACCTTGCTAACCCCCAGGAGATCCCTAGCACGTGCCTGAAGATAGATTGGATTCAGAGACTGAGATACATTTTCAGTTCTGGAAGATCCTTAACCTCACAAGACCTGGATCAAGTCTCTTAGCAGCTTCCTTCAAAACTGAATAAACAGTTGATTCTACCAGTTGACTAATTCCCTAAAAGCTTCATGGGGAAAATGGCGAAGTCATCCAAGACCTTCTGAAACTTTTTACATCTGCAACCATTTCCAAATACCCATATTGGTAAGAACTCCTACTGGATAGAATGGGTCAGATACAGCTGCTTCGATCAAGGACTCACCTGACAGATTCCTTCCCTGCTAATACCACTGACTTCAAGAGGAATACCACCATGAATGAGTCAGGTCCAGAGTTGTGCCAATCTTTGCTATGAATTTGATAAAACCTCATTAAAATGAGCAGAACAACAATTATCTGAGAATGAAAATGCTCCTGCTTATTTTTGAAGAGAAAGTGAGAATTAACAGATAAACTAGGCATTTTAAGGCTGAGACACAAATCAATGAAAACTTCTAATTTGAAGTCTACTATGGCTTACTTAGCTCCTTTGTTGCTGACAAGCAATGCAAATTCACATTTCTTTGTGCTTTTAATAAGAAGTAAATAATGTCATATACCATGAGTTTCATTGTCTCAACAATAAAGCTAAGTACAGAACACAATAGCAGCATTGCTAATTATTCCGCCTTCTGTTAATTTAGAGCCTAACCTTAACATTACTTTGAAATACTATTTTTACTGAAGGGAGTACATTTTTTTGTTGTTGCTCTTTAGCTGAATTTCTCTCCAACAGGCTGGTGCAAATTGTCTCTGCAGAGAAACTAAACTTCTCCCTTTGTGATCCAACACTCATGAAAGGTTTTAACTAATTCATTACAATCATAAAGAGCGATGTAGAAATAGTAAAATTTTTTTCCAAGCTCAGTTTCAGAATAGAAACACCATTAATTTAAAAGGCACATTTTCATAACAGCATCCCTTATCGCTTATTGCCACAACCAGCACCCAAGAACAATGTGAACTGAGAGCCATCTCCCTTTGGGTTTTTTTCAGCTTGCGAATATGAGTTTACTGTTTTTAAAAAACAGCTGCACTTCCTAAGCTGGACTCTCTACTTTCAGGAGTGTGTTTTCTGATATTCTTCTCATAAAAAGGTGAATTTAAACATTTCACATCAAGGCAGTGAGAGACCCTTTTAGCACAGGGAACCCACATGGAATGTAGAGCTACAACAACCACCAGTGTTTGGAGGCACAATATTGCCTTCCTGTTGAACACCAAACCACTGCATAGTCCAAGCTTCCCACTATAGGACAAACCAGTAAGAGCCATTCAGAATATTTTTATGTGTAATGCATTCACCTACAAGTCCATCGGTTTTAAATAGATATCCCAAATTACACACAAACAATTCTACTTGCAGAACCACTAAAAGAATTCAAGGAACCCGATAGTTTGGTCTGTACCTTCATTTCAGACTATTCAGGCAATTAAATTCTCTATTTCTCTAATGGAAAACCTTTTTCTATCAAAACTAATATATTGGTTCGGTCCCTGGAGTAGGGAATCCAGCTGAGAGTAAAGCTTGTTTCTAGAAGACTTCTATAATTTGACTAGCAATTCACTGAATCATAGAAGGAGGGGACCGATGGAGGTTGCCTAGTCCAGCCTTCTACTCAAAGTAGGATGAATCAGGTCAGCTACAGCTCTGCCCAGCCAAATTTTCTATAACTCCCTTGCATTGAGACAGTACTCCATCTCTGGGAGACTTGTCCCCCTGCAGCACCAACCTCTTGATGAGCAGGTATTTCCTAACTTCTACCATAAGCTACCCAAACAGCAGTATGTGGCCACTGGCTCGTTACATACCATCTAGCACTACTGACAGGAGTTTGGCTTCATTGTCTTTACAACTGCCCTCTAGATCGTTCAACGACAGAATGAGATCATCCCTCAGTTTCCTTTTCACTAGACCAAACAAGTCAAACAAGCCTGGCTTCCTCAACTTCGCTTTGCAGGTTCCCTAACCAACTTTTTACCCCTCTAACATACCCTTTCCAGCTTCCCAGGGTCTCTGTTGATCTGGAAGGGCTCAAAACTGGATACAGTATTCCAGTTGTGCTCTCAACAATGCTGAGAAGTGAAGGATAACAACTTGCCTCCATCTGGCCATGTCCTCCAAAGCCAGCACATTATGTGGTTTACCTTACTTGCAGTCAGAGTACACTTCGGCTCACACTCAGCTTGGCACGAACTGTGCATCTCCCAAGCTGGTTTTAGATCCCCGGCCAGCAAAAGAGTGCCAAGACCTGCTGGCAGACAGCACAACCCACAGCCACTCAGAGGCTGTCCTTTGTGGTCTGAGTAAAGACATATGGTGCAAGACCAGGTGAAGAGGGGAGAATATGAACTTCTGCTCACAGATACCCAGAAAAGTTTAATCTTCTCTTTCAAGTGCAAGTGTAGTGACACAATCATAACCATGCCCTAGAGCTAAAGAAATCAACAGATCTTTTTCAGCAGCAGGACATTTTGCCAGGATGTGCCATTTTGCCCAAGTCAAGTCACTCAGGCATGTCAGCAAATGTGGACAGGGGCTTTTTTGTTATAGAACCCCTCGATCATTTCTGGCCAAAGAGAAAGACATCCAGTTAGAAATCTCTAGTTTTAATTCTAGTATGAAACAACGCTGGCATAGTTCCATTTCTTGGGGCTAAAAAACCTTAACATTTGAGTTTGTTCTGATAAAAAAAGAATTTTGCATATACGAAAGTTGCTGCCAAAAATTGCTCTCTCATGGACAGTATGGCTACATGCAGTTTCAACAAATAACAAGGAGAAGGCAGGTGTGTGTACATACAGTTTTGATGTTGAAAAACCCATTAAAGCCTCAAGTCTGTATATCCTTCAACAAATGAATAATTGCATGCACAGGCTGCCCACATACAGTAGCACTGCCATAGCCATCGCTCCAGTGTTTTTCATACCACACATTTTTAGACTTGGTGTTGTGATAATGACACAATTTCCAGACAGCAACAATGTACTTTGCGAAACAATTTCAAGTGGAATGTTTAAGCCAGTGAATTTACAGATTCAGAGCAAGTGCAGGTATCAAGTATGTCTCAGGTGAGCAGCACATTGGCAGGGGCTTATCTCTTAAAAAGAACTAAAGCACACAACCAAAACAATTTGCCTTACTAAGAGAGAATTCCTTGAGGAAGAGCAATTACATCATTTAGTGCACAAAATTCTCCTGAAAATTTCAGTATTTTCTCTTGGGCTTACTTCTTTTCACGAGAAGGAATTTACTGCACAACCTGGTTTTCCTTTCAGGAATGACTAGTCATATACACACACAAAAAACAAAAGCTCTCTAGGAAACACATGGCTACACAAAGCAGTTGAAAGTATAAAATGAACAAAAGCAAAGCAGACGAAAAAGGACAGAGTCACCTTACACTCACCTTTCAGAACTGGAATAAACCAAGGGCATATAAAGAATAGAACTGAATATGCCCTCCTTACTCCCATCAGTACATCAGCACCAGAAGAACTGCCTCAGAGCCAACTACAAGTGAAACTGTATTGTGAGAGGAAAATGGTAACGCTGCACTTCCTTAAGATGCATCCAGTATCATTTTGGTGTGCCCTGTGTTGTAGGCTGTGAACTTTCTGCTGTTCATTATTAGCAAAGTAGCTATCAAAAGAGCATCCTGATCTTTGACTAAACCTCAGGATTCAGTCCCAGCGATAGCCAGTGATTTCATCAGTTAAAAGAAATGTTAAGCTTAGAGAGAAGCTTCTGAAATTCTGACATGCTGCTGTTCTGAAAGAGTACTGAAAAAAACAACCATTTCACAAAACAGCTGATCACAAAAGTAAAAAAAAGCATCCTCTTTCCCCCCACCCCCATCTTTAAACTACTGCACACTCTACCCACCCTCAACAATAAATTGTAGATGTGCAAGATCACAGGACAGATATTTGGCAGCATAGCAATACTATATTTACTTCAGATACTTTAGAATTGGGAGGCAAAAATAAGCAGTTGTATGAACTACTGCATCTACACTTTCCTGGAGCTCAAGGGGCTGCCCATCCCATTCCACTAGGCTTTGGGAAAGTTGCCCAGTGCCAGGTGGGGGGCAGTGGGTATATCAGGAAGTCAAGCAAAAAGAGACTGTGGAAACACACTCCCTTTACTCACTTTGCTTCTCCATCCACGACGGATTAATTTCACCTGTCATGATCACCCACATGGACATTAATGTTTGCATGTTAGCCAAAACATAAAAGTTTCCTCACCTTTCTTCCTCCACCATGGTCCTTCTTGGATAGAGTACGACAGTTCTTTAAACTCAATATTCACAGCCGGTCTGCGGGGTAGGTAGGAGAAACGATGAGCTTCTGTCAGGGCATTGTCCAGTTTTCTCAAATGTCCATTCATCCGCCGAATGTCTTGGCTGTCTGTGCCATTTGAGACCACTTCATCCACCGAAACACACACGGACTTCGGCTCGGCCATGGTGCAAGCAGAACTGCTGCCGTTCTAGAGGGAAAAAGTTGGAGAACAGATAAAGTTTACAGACTTTTGCTTAGGAATGCATTTTAAAACCTTCTGCATTAGAAGAACTAATATTTAAATAACACAACAATCTAGCACAGTAATGAGATGAAAGGTGCAAAAAATCAGAACAATCTTTTGTTTGTTCTGTCAGTGACTTGACAGAAGAGGTAAAAGAGGTTTTGCACTCGCAGCACTCAAAGGACAATTCCTTTAGCATCAGTTTCCCCTCAAAGGGTATATACACAGCACATTAGTATCTCCAGAGAAGAGTAGCTCTTGCACCAGATTTATAAGTTCAGTGCCCATTGTATTTGGTTTCTCATGCACTCAAAGAATTTGGTTCTAGTTACTCTGATTCCAGGCCTTGCGCTGGGACAAAGCTGAAGGGGGAAGGGAGCTGGCCAAACAATTATTTGTGCAGACATTTCAAGAGACAGCCACTCAAAAAGCCTAAGAGCTCTCAGTCCCTTGGATCAGTGTATACTTCTATAAATGTGAAATTGCACAAGTTGCATTTCTGTGAATTTTAATATGACCTTGTTTGTGCCCTATTTTCTCCTGTGCTGATAGTCCCGAAGACTTTTCAACCTGGAACAGTACAACTTAGTTCCTAGAGGTCTGTTAGGAAAGCATAGTGCTTTCCACCCACAATTCTTGCACGCTTTCCTTGTTTGACAGTGATCTCTAATGGAAAACTTATCAACTACATAAACATTTAATACGCTTATAATATGCAACGCTGTGCCAGAACTTGCACCGTTGAGACTGTAAGGTATCAATGCTTTATGCTTATAGCCATACCTCTTCCTATGCTTTGCCCATAGTAGCACTCAGTGCAATGTCACGTGGCGTTTTTTGGACTGAATGTCTTTCCCCACCTCTCCCAACCATGACAATGTCCTGCCAGCTGCCTTTCTCCTTTATTATGCACACAAAATCTGATCTATTTCCATTTCTTTTACCTGCATGGGCATGTTGCACCAATATCAACAGGATGTATGTAAGGCCATCTCTATTAAAAGATTCTGTATTTTTAATGCAGATTTGTATTGGGAAAGATTTCTGTAGCTGGCTTACGTACTAGGCTTTCCATGCTGCCACACCTGCCCAATAATCTACGCCCCCAGAGGTATCTCTTGGAAAGCATATGTGCTGCACTACTTTTGAAGGCATCAGTGTTGAACATTCCCAAATAGAGAGCTCGCTAGGTCATGCCACCACCTTCCCCTGCTTGTCCTCCAATGCAACTAAGAAGTCACACCGTTGCCTCTTCACTGCACCATTTTCATCCTTTCTGTCATGGTTACTGGTCTTCTCACTTATGTTGCAAAAGCAGTGCTGCTCAGATCAGTCACTTGTGATGAATGCTGATGGAAAACATTTTTTTTAAAAAACCAACAAAAACCAGTCCCACATAACCACTGATGAAAAGTATTTTAAAAAGTAGTCCTACCTAACCACGATACAGCTAGCATCTTCCCATTCTTCATCTACAAGCCCCAAGTTTTGGATGTAAAAATCAGCTATGCTTACCAGATTTTCTCAAGAAATGAGATTTAATCATGCTCTCAACTTACTCAGATGTCAGGTATCCACTAACACNCAACTTACTCAGATGTCAGGTATCCACTAACACTTAGTTCCAATTTCTGAAATAGTTGACTGTAATGGTATGTAATTTGAACATAACCAGAGTAACGTGAAACATCTTAGAACAGAACAATGAAAGTAAGGGAACCTCCCTCTCCTCTAAAAAATAATGTGAGTTAACAATATTCTTTCCTGAATGTTTTCAAGGCTTACTTTGGCACTCGTAAGCTGTTTGGTTGAGAGGAACCAGAGTACCTTCACACATCAGAGGGAATATCAAAAAAATAAGACTCAATAAGCAGGTCACCTTGAGTCAGGGGACAGTCAGATCTTCTTCAGTTTAAATCAATTCAAAAGGAAACACCCTCTGGACAAGGTCCTTGTCTCTGCCTACTTGATGATCTGGGAGTACGAAGCCAGAGACTTTTGTTCCTGGGACATTGAACAAAACATTACGATCCTCCAGTGGACTGAAACGCCGGTTTTCAGCAGAGAGTGACAGAGTCCTGATGACACACCTGCCTCCTCCAGACACCACCTGCTACGGGTCAGGATCCCCCGGAGCACCCGGGGTGGCTCCCAGTTACAAGGATCACCTGAACTTACGATGAGGTGGGCACCTCCTAGGGTCACCACTGCCACAGACTTACCCGAGCCCTGCGTAACTGCTCCTCAGACACCCCTGAACCCCGCCTCCGCGTACCCACCAACCCCCCCAAAACCCCTCGGTTCTCCAGGGACACACCAGCGCTGTCCCTCCGACCGGTGCCCGCCGCGACCCCGCAGCGCCCCGCACACGGAGCGCGGACGGACCTTCCCAAAGCCGCCGCTCACATCCTCGGGGCTTGTCGCTCACAGTCTGATAGAATCATTGAATAATTAAGGCTGGAAAAGACCTCTTAGATCATCGAGTCCAGCCTATGACCTACCACCACCACTCAGCTAAACCCTGCCACTAAGTGTGGCATCCAGTCTTTTTTTAAACACCTCCAGGGACGGTGACTCCACCACCTCCCTGGGCAGCACATTCCAGTGTTTAATAACCCTTTCTGTGAGGAAGTGCCTATCTCTCACAGTTTGATTTATCCCACGGTTTGATTTCTCACACAGTTTGATTTCTCAAGGAGCCGAGCCGGCAGCCGCGGCAGGACGGTCCC
>WEIS01042511.1:0-11158 GCA_013389965.1 Todus mexicanus
TCTCTATAAAGACACTCCAAGTCATCTGACAAAAGTGCACAATCAGCGGGTGGAATTGCAGGATATTGACAGATGCTTAATAATGACTGGTTTGAGATTTTACTAGTAACCAGCTACATCGGGACTTAGGTTCTAAGTCGTTAAGGTGGCTCTACTTTTTTACTCTCTAAACATGAGTGTTCCTTTCATTTCATTCCTGAATCTCACAGGAACTATTCAAAATCCAAATGAAAATGCTGTAAGAAACATCACCTTCCAGCAAACACAGAGAACATTCAGTATTTCGTTATAAGCAAACTACACTCTCCTATAGCTCTTACAGTATGTGAAAGTCTTCAACACTTTAACAACTAACACTTGCTTAAAGGAAAAGGTAAGCAAGGCAAAAAACATGCTATTGATAGAAGAATCTACTTTCACACATCTGTTGCTACTGTATTTCTGCTCTTCACAGATCACATCCACTTCATGGCTGTTGGGTCAATCACATTTGTCCCTGCAGCTGGCTCTTGAAAGTGATGCTGGAGAGATCACCTTCGATCGCTGTAAGCGATCGCAGATGCTCACAAACTGATTGCATCTCATCCAGTAATATTTGGCTTTAAATGAAGATCTCTGTTTACTTGGTAATCCCAGTTCTAAGGAGAATACTGCCTAAAACTTTGCCTTCGTTAGTCATTCCTCACAAAACAGATGGTTGGGATTCAGTTTTGATCTCTGTTTCCAAGGATGCCACAGGCCTGACTCAAACCTATCAAGAGTACTGCATCATTTACATTAAATTAAATTCAGTCTGAGCCAAATAACTTCCTAAGCAAAGTTCAGCCTCAGCAACTCAGCACTGAATCCATGTTTTGAGGCCTGCCCTTCAGTCTATGGCAGAAGCAGCAGCAGCAACTCAGGATGCTGCTGTTACATCTCTACCAAGGCCATGTACTCTACCCCCAACTGGCCACACCACTAATTTTTAGCCACCTCCCTGGTGCAGGTATGAAACAGGCCAACTAGCACTCTCCCATTACAAACGCCAGGCACAATATGGGCAACAAGAGATATCAGAGATCATAGTAATACAGTCTTGGTCTGCCCAACTGCAGCTGTCTCTTCTCCCTTATCCGCACCCGATACAGTAATTTTAGACTATACTCAGGCTCAGAGGGAGTATGTTCAGCAGAAAATCTGGGCAGATACCTTGTTAATCTTTGGGTTTAAACAAAAATACTTTGTTCTCTGCAAATCTCTGTGGGAACGAATATTAGGCTGGAGGAAATTAGTCTGCATTTACTCTTACAGACCCTTGCATAGAAAGGAAGTGCAGCTTGTATGGAGAAAGGAATCAGATGCAGTGTCCAGAGCCACTAGTCATCTACTCTAAAGCAAGGACAAAGCTACATTAGCCAGTTACTAGCATTAGAGATTAAAATGATTAAACCAACTCAGTTCACCCAGATACTGAAAAATTTAGTCTTACCACAACAAAGGTCTAAGACGTGGAATCTAACAAAGTTTAACATTGAAAAAGCTTACAGAAAAACCACATCTTTGTAAACTGAGGAAATGGAATTGGTATACTTTTGCCTAACACAATGTGAAATGTGGTACTCAAAAAAGTCAGGCACTGCTGTGAAGCTTGTGTTTTGTCAACAGATCCATAAGTAAACATCTACATGGTTTTAATGCAACAGTGATCTAGTGCACTGTGGAATCAGCTGCATGTGAAAAAAAAAGGGTAAGTTACAATCAAATTCGAGAAAGTCATCCTGCAATTCTTCACCATCCAAGGATGAATTTGTGAACTGATGAATGAAACAACTAATTCATAGAGTAACTGCTGGGTGATAATGGTGTTGGGTGTCCAGATCTCATATGGGTTCTACCAAACATAGTTCATGCATACTCTGCTACATCAACCTCTGCTTAATCTGGTCTCCCTTCAAACTAAAAAGGTCACAATTAAATTCCTAATTGGTAATCTCAATCCATGTTAAATGATGATGAACAGTATTAAACAATAGGAAAAAAATTAAATCTCTTGCACCAGAATAAGATAAGCTTTCCAAATTTCTCGTATTTTCTGCTCTAGTCTCTATGTCGCACTCCTACGTGCCCGACAGAAGGAGAAAAATAAAGTTTTGCTCCCCTACTGATGCTTATAGTAAATTGCCCAGTATTATATATAACAATACACTGGAGGGAAGGGATGCCTGGACAGGCTTGAGAAGTGGGCCCATGCCAACCTCATGAAGTTCAACAAGGCCAAGTGCAAGGTCTTGCATCTGGGTCGGGGCAATCCCAAAGCCAAACACAGAGTAGGTTGAGAATGGCTTGAGATTAGTCTTGAGGAGAAGGACTTGGGGGTGTCGGTTGATGAAAACCAATATGAGCCGACAACGTGTGCGCGTAACCCAGAAGGCAAACTGCGTCCTGGGCTGCATCAGGAGAAGCATGGCTAGCAGACTGAGAGAGGTGATTCTCCCCCT
The DNA here is from genome assembly GCA_013389965.1 of Todus mexicanus. Classification (NCBI taxonomy): domain Eukaryota; kingdom Metazoa; phylum Chordata; class Aves; order Coraciiformes; family Todidae; genus Todus; species Todus mexicanus. Next base: position 2,481 of record WEIS01042511.1, read on the forward strand.
CTAATCTGGTCTTGTGAGACCCCACCTGGAGTACCATGCACAGTTCTGGGGCCCTCAACACAAGGACATCAAACTGTTGGAGTGGATTCAGAGGTGGGGCACAAAGATGATCAGAGGAATGGAGCACCTCCCCTATGGGAACAGGCTGAAAGAACTGCAGTTATTTAGCCTAGAGAATAGAAGGTTACAGGGAGACATTACAGCAGCCTTCCAGTACCTGAAGGGGACCTACAAGAAAGCTGGGAAGGACTGTTTACAAGGGTTTGTAATGACAGGATGACGAGTAATGGTTTTAGGCTGGAAGAGGGTAGATTTAGACTAGATATTAGGAAGAAATTCTTTACAGTGAGGGTAGAGAAACACTGCAACAGGTTGCCCAGGGAAGTTGTGGATGCCCCCTCCCTGGAAGTGTTCAAGGCTATTTTGCATGAGGCTCTGAGCAATCTGGTCTAGTGCAAGGTGTCCCTGTCCATGGCAGGGGGATTGGAACTAGATGAACTTTAAGGTTGCTTCCAACCCAAATCATTCTATGACTCTGTGGTAATACTGATAAACAAGGCAGCACCTGTGCATAGTAAAAAGTAGTACAATTTTTAGCTACTCAACATACAGAGGATGGTTATAATTTCTGAAAATTTTTCATGAGTCATAAAATTATTATGACTCATCTCTGGAACAACACATTGTAAACAAAATTGTCCCTCAGCTTGGCCCTAAGGGTTCTTCTTTGTCTACAATTATTTACAGCAAAAATAAGAACAGCAATGACAGAGTATCAAAATGATGTATTTGATTGAACACAAGATGGAGAGTAATTTGGAAGGTACACAGTTACATACAGTAAGAAATGCTTTCTTACCTGCTTTATACCACAATAATTCGCTATGTTGTCTACCAGTTCTGACATCACCTGCACTTCATGGGATTTCTTATTATTCATAAACTCATCAGTTTGGACACCTGTATTGTATTAAGAAAATCAATACACATTAACACAACCCAGAAAAATAACAATTCGTGATCAGTCAGAAAAAATACCAGCCTAAAAATATGCTATAGTATTTTTATATTTTTAGTAATTTTTAATTAAAACCCACTAAATTATTACAAGACCAGACTTCTAACTTACAGATGACTTAGTAAAATTGAACACACTGTAACACTTAGCACTGTTAGTGTAGTTTTTTTTAAGATGTAGGATACCGAATATCTGGTCAGATATTACACAATAGCTACTGCTATAAAACTGTACTATTTCTTCCTGTTCATGAAAAATATTTATTTTTGTGTCATTTATCACTTTTACCTTTACATATATGAAATATAGGGACAATTAATAATCACATAGTACAGGTTGTTAATGCTACAAATTTGCTTACAATATCAAGTGGGAGATATAAAAAAAAAAAGTTATGAGTGATGTTGGGGAAATTCAAACGAAGACACTTTTATTTCTTTGTTCACCCTATGGAAGAGTTATAGAACTTCTACATCTTTATGGCACGAAATTATTCATTTCCGTATTGTTGGAGAATTTGTTAATGAGATGGAGTCAATCCCTACCAGAGGTTTATTGCTTGTGAGAAGTACCAAGGTAATCTCTACATCCCCCAACCAAAGGAATAGCTCAGAAGTTGCTCCCTTGTGAGAATCCCACATTTCTCCTACAACACCAACAGTACAGGATGCTTGGCTCTAGTTAAATTAATGGAAGTTTTTGTAAGTTTGAGTGAAGGTAGAAGAAACTACCATTACTGACAAGCATGCTCCTAGAAAACAGGACTTTCCCTACATGACTAGGCAGATTAATATATTTTTGCATTCTGTGTTTTTTGCCCAGTTATGTGTTCATCTGTCCAAAACCTGATCATTAAGTAAAAACTATGTTCATTCCTTGATCAGATCATGCTGGGAACAGAGCCAAGAGTGTTACTTCTTTAAAAGAGAGTGGGGAATTGAACTGAGCTCATGAGAAACCTAATGTTTTCTCTATTTTTCCCAAAACCCACAGAATCTCTCTACTTTTAAACATCTGTTTTTATATAATAAACTGTTATGACACTACTTAAAATCTAATATAAACTGTATGAACTGACAAAAGAAAAAATAAGACTAAAATACTTTTGAACAAAGCAAATAGTAGAAACAAGTGTTTGTCATTTCACTGAAGAACCTCCTTAACTTTAAAATTAAAAAGAAAAGAGGTCTCTTTCTTTATGTTTGAACATTTGGGTGTCTGGATAGGCTCAGAAGAAGAAGATGAAGCAGCGGAATGGGAATGGGAAGAAACATATATTTAACTTCTTGACAGAAATAAAAGTTGTTTGACTGTCCTCCAAAGCAGCACTGATGCTTCGAGCTATCACCACATATTGCACCTTTTACTCTTTGCTATAGTATGAACTCAAAAGACTGAATTGCCTAATGCTGAGTGAAGCACCATTTCAGAGAGTGCTTAAGCCAAATTAAGTATTTCAAACACAGGAGAAACCCAGGAACAAAACCAAGCTTACAAAAGCCAAGGTTCCAGGTAGAAAAATCAGTTTGCTTGCACCTACATGTATAAAGTACTTATCACTTTAGCTACTGAAATTTCTTAATCATTTTTAGACTTTTTTTCCTACTTTTTTTCATAACGAACACTCTGCTTACATTTCAGTTCAGGGAAAATGATACTGTTTGCAGAAAACAGAAAATTGTGGATTTTTTACAAATTTTATTGTTGCTGCGTTTCTGCAAATTTCTGAGGTTTTTTTTTTTTTTACATTATTTTGAAAACCAAGCAGACATTACAACACAATAGAAAAAATGTATTTGGGGACTGGTTTATACTGCCAAGACAACTGCAGATTTGAAAAAAACACATATACTAGTTTTAAACAAACTGTAAATTCATTCTGCTCTCACGAAATTACTTTCTTGAAACAAATAATCACGTATGTAGATTTCCTTATTATGTGTATAATTGATGCAAGCAGAACAAACACTAATTAAAAAACCCCTACAAAACACAAAAGAATTTTAGAGATCCATTTCCTTTTGTTATGAAAAAAGAAGGCACAGTTCGAATACTTCACAGAAGGTTCCTGACTGTAACAGAGGAACAGAAAGGTAAATTTTACTAGTTTTAGATGGTCCTGAAATGTTTACTTATTTCCATTGTGAAGCCCTAGCGCAGGTAACTGTTTTCTGTTTGAAAAACTGCTTCAACTCTATAAAGCCATTTACAGCTCCATCTTCAGTCATGAAGCTGAACAAATTGAAGAGATACTGTCTTTTACACAGTGCTAATCCAGATCGTCCTCAGACAGCTTATGGCAGGGTGCAGGGGGTTTACACCCCAACTACCTGTGGAAATTCAGATATAGCAGCTAAAAAAAAAGAAATTTGCAGACCATACCAGACAACATCACCTATACAGAGAGCCCTTTAGACTCAGAACTCCATTCTGAGTAGCTGTGTCCACCATACGCTTGAAATATTATTGCTTAGCAGTTATTCCAAGGAAGGATAGCAATGTGTCTCATTAAGATGGCAAAGAAGTTAAGAGAACTATGCAAGTACGTAAACTGTGGGAAAAGGCTCATAAGCATGTCTGTCTTAGAGTAAGAAAATGTATTAAAAACATCTGAAACATAAACAGAATTATCCTGATGCATACTTTTCAGAATATGAGCAAGACCAGTTTTCTCGGACTTGCACTTCTCTTGATTTAAAAACTGTAGCGTGTCAGGAAATTAGTATCTTTTTCTGAAACACAGAATTAAGTCCAAAATATCTAAAATAGCTTAAAGTTAAAAGATCACAACTTTCATCTGGTAACTTGCATGTTATGAAGCTATAATTTGGTATTTTGCTTCTGCCAAATGATTAACAGGAACTTCAATTAAGTTAATTTAACTGACACTTCCTGCCAATTCAATACAAAGGTTTTGAATTATAATACCATTGTATACATTTGGAACACATTTTATTTTTCCTATGAAGTACAATTTAGAATTACTGCATCACAAACCCAGGCTCCAGTTACCCAACTGAGCAGCAGCACTCCTGCAAGACACGTAACAAAATATTCAGTAATTGCCTTTTTCCTGATGCTCCATTCCGCAGGACAAGAAGATGAAAGAATCCTTGTAGCTTTGTCTAAGAAAGCTAATCCAGGAATAAAGTCAAGTATGAGTATAACAAGGCAGAACTAGAGAATTATAGAAAATTAAGCGGAACACGGGGAATGAGAGCATAATAAAAATGCAAAGAGCTAAAAAGCAGGCTGAGGAAAAGCAGCATGCATTTGTCAATCAAGAAAAAAAGGGTTTCAGATGAACAAAGAGAAGAAGCCAGAAAGTGAGATCAATGCACAACAAACCATTAAGACTGTCTTACCTATGGCATTTTAGTATTTCTGAAGAAATGAAAAAATGGGAAGCCAACCATAGAAAGCGGCAAATTGGAAAGAGGAGACTGCTGTAGAAAATAGGAGAGATGCCCAACATATATATAATGGTGCTATCACTTAGGATAAGAAACGTCAGAGTTTTAACATATTACAGAGATAAACCACATTAGAACAAAAGACAGAGAGCTGCTCAGTCTGTCTGTAAGAAACTAATGAGAAACTGAAAGACAGTGACAAAGACTGAGAACTCCATGAAGAGCACATTTTCTGTGAAAATGACACCAGTCCAAGTAAGCACAAATGCCAGTTTATCATCTGATACAAAAAATATAAGCAAGGGTAAGACTTCCAGAGTCCAACTTGGTGCTAACTTGAGAGTGTTTTAATTCAATTTCTTTAACTACAGAAAATGAGATTACTCTAGTTTTATGGCATATAACTGATACTGGTCCAAAACATACATAATAAATAAAAGATTTTTTTTTTTGAGACATCAAACACTTATTGGGCCATGTTCAGCTAAATGTCAAAGCACATATTTCATATGAAACAAAATATGTAACGAGAAAATGCACTTGACATATTTTATGGTGAGACTTTAAGAAAAAGCAAGAATAGCAACCATGATTCCTGCCGCCCAGGGACAAGAAAAAAAAATAAAAGAGAGAACAAGATATCTCAAAGAATGATGTTCCTGCTTGTCTATCTCATCCCCTTTAAAACTGAATCTCAGGAAAGGTCTGTAGGTATTGAATGCTGTGACCCCTCAGCTCAAATTTTAGCACGAAAATCCATTTTCTAAACAAAGGCAGTGAAGAACTGTGTCCAGTTCTGGAGCCCCAAACACAAGAAAGACATTGAACAGTTGGAATGAATCCAGAGGAGGCCCAGGAGGATGATCAGAGGGCTGGCGCACCTTTCCTATAAGGACAGGCTGAGAAAGTTTGGACTGTTCAGCCTGGGGAAGAGGAGGCTCTGAGGGGACCTTATAGTGGCCTCCCAGTATCTGAAAGGGGCCTACGAGAAAGCTGGAGAGGGGCTGTTTGCAAGGGCTTGTAGTGATAGGACAAACGCTTTCAAGTTGGAAGAGGGTAGGTTTAGACTAGATGTCAGGAAGAAATTCTTCACAGTGAGGGTGGTGAGACACTGGAACAGGTTGCCCAGGGAGGTTGTTGACGCCCCATCCCTGAAGTGTTCAAGGCCAAGTTGGATGGGGCCTCAAGCAACCTGGTCTAGTGGGAGGTGTCGCTGCTCATGGCAGGGGAGTTGGAACTAGATGATCTTTAAGCTCGCTTCCAACCTAAACCATTCTACGAATCTATGCAAAAATCAAAATGAGAAGCATGTAGGAAAAAACCCCAACAAACTACCTTCCAAAACTCTTCAGGTCCTATAGTGATTAAGTAAAAATTTTAATATAGATGTAAATATACCTGTTGTTCCTTCCTTGTCTCCTCTCAGTGCTTCAAGCATGTCTTCTAATGGGGTACACACTCCAAGGCTGGATAAAGAATAGTACCTAGCTGCCAGGGCGAACAAATGTACGTTGATAAGCTTCTTAGAGTTTTCACAGAACACATCAGAAAACGTGTCATCATCTGCACAGAAAAGAAAAATAAAAAAATTCTGAAAACAGTGCTTTGCAGCTCTATAATAGTGCTTACTGAGAACTATAAGCAATAAATACTTACAAGTCACCATTTATTTTGCTCCCATAAGTGGGAAAACTCATTATTTTCCTTCAGCTGCATTCCCCCCTTAGAACCGAGGTCAAATTTTGCTCTTAGCTGAATTAGTGTAAGTGTAGAAAAACCTATTGTTTTAGCAGAGCTTCTTCAGTATCATTGACAAGGGGATTCAGTGAACATTATCACTTCTCTCTTGTTTACAAACTTGCTCATTATACATTCCCTAGTCACCACCACCTGACAACATACACTACTAGACGTTTAAAGAAATGCAGCTGTTCGATATATAAAATGTTTTGATTTACAATCACTATATTCACATATTTGCCAGGCTGCTTTGTTACTGGTGAATCTGCTGGGAGAATTAAATTATTTTTTACTACCATTCAGGTGTGAGCCAAAGTTAGATTCCAATGCATACTTTGTTTGACTGAGTTCGGTAGTAGTTCTTAGTTTCAAAAATGTAAACTTATTTTTAAGTGAAACATATTGGTATGAATCATCAATTAATTCTGAGATTGTTTTGTATCGTCTAATTCTAACTGTCTATTTTAGCTAAAACTACCTGTGAATTCTGCATAGGTTTGCTAACAATTTTAAAATATTTGTAATTCTTTTTAAAACATATAAAAGCTAACCACACCAGCAAACAAATCATTGCAAAGATTTTAGAAAATGTCTCCTGGTTTGCCTTTCATCTCACCGGTAGATGTTGAGCAAGCACATACCCAGCACAGTAGCCTTCCTGAATCTGGTGTACCCACCTGCATGACAATGGATACAGCCGGTTTTATTGACCTCACCTTTCACGCTCTTAATTTACCCACATGACCACAGTTAAAGGTCATGCATATATTACAATTTACTGAAAACCGTCCCAACAATATCAGCATGTTACCTTTCATGGTATTACACTACAAATGCATGAGTCCAGCAAACAAACTCTGGACCTAAGAAAGAATAAATATTGTCTAAGCTACGACCAGAATTAGTATTACTTCAGTGTCTGCATGGCTCTTCTTACTCTATTTCTCTCTACTACAAAATCAAAAAAGAAAGCCACCTTTGCCTAAAAATGACTTTCTTATTTGAACTTCTCAACATTTGGTAAATTCCAGTTAGTAAACCTTCATGAAGGATTTCTGTTCCTGGGGAACAGAAATAAAGAGAAGCAATAAACCAGAATAAAGACTGGGAAGTTTTTAGGGAGAAGCAATAATTTTGCTTTCCAATGTCTCTGTAAGATGTATTATAGAAAGACAAGAAATTAGATGTGTGCATTTTGAAACGACTGAAGAAAAATTCATTTTCTTTCTGACAATACCTTTAAAGAAAGTAAATAATGAAAAAAACCTAACATAATGGGATAATTGAACACTTTCTGGATGATGCATAGAATTGCTTTTGTTTTTCCCCAACAAGAGTTTCAACAACCACAAAAGGAGGTAAATATGAAGACACAAAGAGTATTTTTGCTTTCCGCTGGGTAAATGTTATGCAAGAATTTCTTACAAGAAACTGTCACAGCTTGAGTTATTGCTGAAGAAGGAAATTTCTGTTTATTTTTAAGGGAGGTTCACTCATTTAACTTATTGAACGGCATTCCAGAAAATTTATAGACATTCACAAAATTAATGCAGTTTGAATCAGTAAAAATGCATAGAAATCTCTAGGTCTGATGCAGTGGGAAGAAAACACTTATCTGTCAAGAAAGAGAAGGTTTAAGAGATTCGACAAGCAATTATATGCCAGCAATTATTGAGAAAGCAATAGACATGACATATTAAGTCAAAAGGTGCAGAGGGATATTTTGACCAGCCAGCCGTTCAGCAGTTTTGCTAGGTGAAGAAATCTAATTTTCTTGATGAGAAGTGAGTGTTCCGCTTTGTTTCATGCACATCATGACCTCTCTGAATTAGTACAGTATGTAGTATAACACACTGGAGAAAACTCCAGCCCATTCTAATACACATTTATGTTGTTCTTCATCTCTAAATTTTATTTCCTCAGTGACCAGTACGGTTTGGCCTTTCTTTTCTTTTTTTTTAGAAAACTGGAGCACATAACACTGAAACATACAATCTTTTCATCAGCTGGCACACATTTTTAAATATACTGGCCAATCTTGTTTGACAAAAGAAAAGAACCAGTCAACAAAAAACCTCACCCCAAAAGTCAATTATTTTCTTCATGACATATGAATAAAGATTTGAAAATACACTGGAAAGTCGTCCTGTTAGGAAATATTTTCTTAACATTTCTGAGATGCATGAGAAACATCCAAATAAAATTTCGTTTTTGTAATTTTCATTTTCATACATGTATGCTATTTTGGTTTATGAGCAGTATTTTTCAAAATGTCTGGCTAGATATTGGGTGGTTTTAACTGACCTTTATATTTTAAAGACACTGAACTGTATCACCCCTGAAAAAAAATGTGCTTTCTATCTCTTTACAGCAGCATCAGATAGCTGGGGGTGCAAGAAGAAATGCTGCCATTCTTCCCCCATACACCAGGAGAGTAATAAAATGAATGAAAACATGTTACTTTCACATAACAAGTCTACTAAAAAAATGCCTTTGTTGTCGCCAAG
>WEIS01042512.1:2411-14839 GCA_013389965.1 Todus mexicanus
GACCTTTCTCACCCAAGGACACAGGTTCGCAGCTTCAAGGAGCCAAGAGGTTCAGTCTCAAAGAGCCCAAAACATGGTGTGCAGTTAAGCATGGAGCTCATGTCCCCCAGAAAGGACGGGAGCACAAAGAGCGTGGAGCTCTCTGGTTACTGTTGAGAGCAGGAGAAATCCCAGTGCAGGGCTTGCTCTGCGTGTCCAGGGTACTGGGGGACATGGACATGCCATTCTTCACTGCTCTGGCTTGGGCAGGGCTCCCACAGACTGGACAGGGGTGTCTGTGCTGTCCCCGGGCTCCTAGATGTTTTCTCGTGAAGCAGTTGCTGCAGCAGGACTGGGCTCGCTGCGGGGATGGCAGTGCAGGGACATCTCTGCTGGGTACCACGGTGTGATGCCCACTTGTGCCACCAACCTCAGGCTGCTCCTGGATCTGGCTGATGGGTCACAGGCAGGACACGGGGGTGCAATGTGGGCAGCAGGGCAGCTGTGTGCGGGTATATCTGATCCAGCCAGGCAGGTCCTCGCCAGAGCCGTCTCCTGGAGGAAGAGATGGGACCTGCGAGCGGCAGTTCAGAGCACAGTTGCTGGAGCTGGAGCTGGCCCCTCAGCCACGCAGCATGTTGCTAATTACACCCAAGAGTTTGGGCAGAAGAGAACCATGTGTGAAGACTTAGGGGTTGTAATTGGCTGCAGCGCTCCTTAAATCAGTTGAAGCCACCTCCACGCCTGGCCTGGCTGCTTGTGCCCACTCTGTGCTGCAGTTGGTTGTGTGTGTGCAGGGAATTGGCTTGGGGTAGTGAGCTGGGGAAAAGAGAAGGGGCAGAGACTCCCCTAGGAACTCAGGTCCCCACAGCCCACCAGCTGAGCATCCCCTGATCCCACATAAGCCAGGGGCTGTGGGAGCTCCCACAGATCTCGGCATGGAAGTTTTGGCTGTGTCTTTCACCAGCGAAGGGACTCGCTTGCACCAAGCATGCCTGTACCTGGCATGATGGCAAGGCTTGGCTGAGTGGGGAGGCTCAGCAGGAGGTGAGGAGCTGAGGCTGGAGGCAGTCAGGATGTGTTCTGCTGCTGCTTGCGGGGGGACACAACTCACTCTTTATTTTCTGCAGTAAAAACCTGCATTAAAGCTCTTCAGAATATATGTCAGTGCTACTGGAAAGGAGGGAGTCAGGAATGTGAATGATTTTATGTTTTCCTGCCTCATCATCTTATTGCCAAGGTAGCAGAGAAGGAGCATTTCTTCTGCCTAAGCACGAAGCGGGGGATTTTTCTCCTCCAAATGTTACCCTTTTGTTTCACGCCTGTCTTGCGAGGCTTATTGGAAAATGAAATTGTTGTAACTGCGCGCATTAAATAAATTGCAGGCTCTACCTGGGCCGGGCGCGTTGGCAGCAGCTAATCCAACAGGAGATTCCTGGCACGGGCCCCGGCAGGCAGGGAAGAGTCTTTCTCTCCTGGCTCCGTGTTCAAACAGTCAGCACAAAGCAAAGTGTGCTTGCAGAGAGGAGCTGCGCGAGGTTCCCGGCGCTGTAGCGTACAAAGGAAAGGACGCGCATTTAGGAGATGACAAAGGAAAGAGTAAGTGTGTATCAATGGAGTGATTTATATTGTTTTCTGAATAAAAAGCTGTAATCTTTCTCGAGAGGCAAAGACGCTGCCTCAGGACTTATGTGCTGGCTGGGGATCCTTCGAGCTGTGCTGGGAACGGGAAGCGATCATTCTGGGCTGGTGGGTGCGGATCCAGGGAGAAACCAGCGCAGGTAAAAGGACAGTGGGCAACGGGCGTGGAGAGGGACCAGCTCCGAGGGAGCAGGGCAGTAACACACCCTGGTGATGGCCTGGAGGAGGGAGCACAGAGCACTCTGAGTTCCCACTGCTGCAATTTGGTGACTCTGCAAATACCAGAGAGGGCAAAAAGAGTAGAGAGGCTGAGGAGGCCAGGAGGCCAGCGGCGAGGGAAAGGTTCATGCCAGCAGAGGTGTATGTGTAGCAGGGGAGCTATCCTGCCCAAGCCATTTAATGAAGGAGAAATTAGGGAAGCAGAAATGGGGAAACACGTTTGGGTCTCACTTTGGAATGCTGAAGGGTATGTGGGAGTGGATGAGCCTATTTTAAGAGGCTGGGCCAGAACAGGGGACCGGTGTGTGCTGGAAATCCCACCATGAGCCAGGGCAGAGGATGAATCCAGCCCTGCTGAGCCAAGGGCAGAGGGGACACTTGTGCCAATGCATTTATACAATGTGAACCCTCAGCGGAGGGGTCTCCAGGGGCTTCCCCTGCCTGGGAGGTCAGCTGGCTGAGCCCTTCAGCCTTCCCGCTGTGGCACAGCTTGGCTACGGGTGACCTTCACGCCAGCCTGTCCTCTCGGCAGGGCTGAGCCCAGCCCTCAGAGCCATGGCATCCTTCCCCAAACCACTCTGTCTTTGTACCTCAGCTGCTTCAGATCAGGGTAAAAAAAAAAATGTGCAGAGTACAGCATTTGGAAGTTTTCATTTGTAACACACTAATTGCCCTCATTATTATGGTTCCTGGAGGCACCTCAGATCCTTATTACGGCAGCTGTGATGGTGTAGGGGTGAGATGCGGTTTGCTGCTCCCTCCGGTCTCCTGCATCCTCGGCTGAGTGACAGGTCTCTGCCACATGCACTGTAGAAAGAAGGTCTGGTTAAGCTGCTGGCAGACTCGCAGGCAGCCTTCACAACTGTCTCCTTGCTGGTTTGTTGCTTCTGTGCTGCTTTCTGATTTATTTTGCGACGCTCTACAGGCTGACGCTTGTTGCCAGCCTGACAGGAATCACGGAGGTGAAACCAGGGAAGCCTGGAAGGATGCTGGGGGGGGTTGGCCAGCTCAGTGTCGAATGCCCACCCCAAACCCTAATGCCCCTGCTGCCATCTCCCCCAAGATGATTACCAAGCCAAGTATCTGGCTGGTGGTTCTTTACAACACTGGTGCATATGAGCTGCTAAACACCCAAGCCAAAGAGAAACGCAGGCATCCCTTCCACCCCTGCAAACGGGAGGGCTCGTTTTTGCCCTGCTGCCCTCTTCTCATCACTCCCGCACGCTGCTGCCCGCAGCTCCCCCAGCCAGCCCTTCTCCGAGTGCTTGGGGGTAACCCTGAACTCAAACATGACTTCAGCACACTGAGAGTGGTGGGACGTGGTTTGTGATTCACCCTGACTCAGGGTGCAGGCTGATGCTGTGCTGCGTTTGATCCATTGCTGCTTTCTCTGTTAGACTTCATTTCGGCGAGCATGAGTGCTGTTTTAGCAGCTGCCTCGATGAGCCTTTTTACACTGGGTCACCTAAAGTCACGCTGCCACTGCTCAGGGTAAGTCCAATGCACGTGGGAGATGGAGAGCAGGAGGTGCCCTCAAATCTCTGACAGTGGGAAATGATGAAGGTGGAGACACTCAGCAGAGCTCCCCGCAGCCCTCGTCACGCTGCCAGCAGCCCCAGCCTGTCTCAGAACTGCCAATTGCCTCTGACGTGCTCCTTCCACTGAAAACCGTGCGTAACCCCCTCGCATTCATGTTGTTTACAGTGACAGCCTTCTGAGGTAGATGCCTACGGAGCTGACAAATGCAGCCAAGTGGCTTGAAGCTTTGTAGGAAAGAAGTTACGGCCCCACTCTGCTCCTGCGGGAGCCAAGCACATGCTCCACTGCCGGTCTCTGTGGGAGCGGGGACAGGACATCCACGTGGAGCCCTGTGTCTGCAGCCACCAAAGGCCTGCCCGCCACGAGAGCAGCCTCTGCGGTGCTTCAAAGCAGCCTGATGTCTGGCAACAGTTAACAGGAAGGAAATTAATTGGGTCCCCGCAGGGCAGCTCCTGCACACGGTCGCTGTGTCGCTGTGCTGCGGGCAGCTGGCGCCTGGTCCTCGCTGCACCCTCCGAATCAGAGCACCTTGCCCTGCAGCCACCCCCCTGACAGCCCTCGTGGTCTTGGCCTTGCCATAGGAAGGCTCAGGGGCTGATCCTGCCTGGTGCAGAGCATCCTCTGGGTCTGTTGGAGGGGGTGCTCAGTGTGGCACTGCCTGGGCACCAAGGGGTACAGCTGTGCATTCTGCCAGCGCCGCTGGCTGCATAGCACCATTTGGGGAGCAGAGGGATCACGTCGCTGAGGGATCACGGGGTGTGCGTGGAGGGGGGGAACACAAAGGACATTGCCAGCAGCACAGCTGATGGCAACAGCTGAGGGGGATTTAAATCCAGATCCGTGGATCTTAGTGAGCAGAAGGTGAGCATCTTGCATTTCAGGAGCAGAGCCTTTCCCCAGGGGGTTCTGAGGGCGCTGGCTGTGCCTGGGCGGACACACAGGCCCTGACACCTGAAGGCAGCCAGACCCCAAGGAATCACAGATCCCAGGCTGGAAGGGACCTCGAGGATCTAGTACCACCCGTAAGAGTTGTGCCCAAGGCCACTGCAGGTCACGGCTGCAGGTGTGGGGACTTTGTGACCTCCAGAGCAGCAGGGTCTCCTCTTTCTCTTGCCATCCCTGCAAGGACCACTGGCACAGACCGGCCTGCAGCTCTGCCCATCGCTGTGTGCGGCACAGGGCACAGGGTGGGCACAGGGTGCAGGGCTGGCACAGGGCACAGATCTGGCACGGGGCACAGGGCTGGCACAAGGTGCAGGGCACAGGGCAGGCACAGGGCACAGGGCTGGTGCAAGGTGGGCACAGGGCACGGGGCTAGTACAGGGCACAGGGTGGGCACAGATCTGGCCCAGGGCCCAGGCTGCCGTTCTCCCCTCGGTGCCAGGCGCGGGCACAAGGCTGGCCCAGACCCCGCAGAGCCGCTGCCCAGCCCGCCCCGCTCTGACCGAGCCCTGCCAATGCCGGAGCCGGGGCCGGGCTGGTGCCGGGCTCTGCGGGCTCAGCACGGGCGGCTGCTGCCCCTGCCTGGCGGCGGCTGAGGCCGCACTGCGGGGCCTGCCGGGCCGGCCCAGAACAGCGGGGAGCGGGGAGGAGATGGTAGCTCTGAGCCCGGCAGAAACGGGATGGCCGGCTATGGGGTGCTCAGCACAGCTCAGGCACAGCGGCCCCCAATGACCGGGCTGGGCTGGGCCGAGCTGAGCCGAGGAGGACAGGACTGGGCTGGATGAGCTGAGCTGAGCCGGGCTGGGCTGGGCTGAGCCGGGGAGGACAGGGCTGGGCAGGGCTGAGCTGGGCTGAGCCGGGGAGGACAGGACTGAGCTGGGCTGGGCTGAGCTGAGCTGAGCTGAATCGGGTTAGGCTGCACATGACTAAGCCGGGCTGGGCTGAGCCAGATTAGGCTGGACAGGACTGAGCCGAGCCGGGCTGAGCTGGACTGGGTTGTGCCGGGCCGGGCTGTACTGGGCCGGGCCGGGCTGGGTTAGGCCGGACAGGACTGAGCTCACCCGGGCCNGGTGTGTGGGGGGGAAGTGCCTCCCGGAGAGGCCGGCCGCGGCGGGGCCTGGCTCTGCCCGCTGGGGCCCGGCTCTGCTCGCTGCTCCTTGCTCTGCCCGCTGCTCCTTGCTCTGCCCGGGCAGGTTTTAGCGAGCGGTCAGGCCGTGGCGGCGCGGTGAGGCCGGGCGGCGCCCCGACAGCGTGTGCCGTGAGGCCGGGGCTGTTGGCAGCGCAGATTGTAGCGATGTGGCTCACTGCACCCCTGCCCCAGCGCACCGTGGAAATGATGGCGGAGATCAGGCTGGGAAAGGGGCGAGAAGAGGATTTGGGAACAGGCCCGGACACAAACTCTGCGGCTCTCGGTGCTGGGCCGCTGGGCGCTGTGTCCGCCCTGCCCGGGCCTTGTATCCGTTATCCACTCACGGGGGGTGCCCGGGCCCAGCGGCTGCAAAAATCAGCAAAATTTTCACATCTTATTCTGGTCCTGCCTGTATTAAGGTGGTTTATTAGAAACTCGTTTGCTAGGCAGGCAAAAGGATAATGTTTTTGGAGTTCTCTCAGGTTTGTATGTGCAAAGTTAAGACCACTGCAGGAAAACTTCAAAGAGTTACTGGAAAAAGGCTTAAGAGTTGCTGCAAAGCCTCGGCTGCACTTCTTGAAGAGGTGTCGTGGATCGTTTGTCACTGATGGTGCATAAAGCTTTGAGAAGCGGGGTTAATGTTTATCTGCTGCCGTTCAGCGAAAGCTGAAGGTTCAGAGTCAATTTGCTGAAGTTTCTTTTGCCTGGTGGCTTATCCATAGGCTGGTTTATGTGAGGGAACTAGCTCCGTTCCGGGGGTACAGACCAAGGTTACACCACGTGAATAAGCACAGGAGTTGGGGGTTCGTGACCATCTGAGGCTTTCTAAAATTCGCCTTTAGTTTGCACTGAAGTTTTTAAAACCAGAACATTGTAGGAGGACCGTGGTGCTTCAGAAGCTCTTCCCTGCAAAAGTCTTGGCTTGAACATCACTTAATATTTCAAACTAAATGTTCCTTGTAATGTAAATCCATTTTTTATTTTGTAGACGTTCTGGAATGGCCTCAGTCAGAATGTTCTCAGAGCAGCATCGAGCAGAAAATATGCGTAAGTGTTCCCCTGTTTGTTTGTGTTTGGCTGTTTGGTGTTATATATTTACTGTTCTCCTGATACTAGAACTGGTTGTTGGAGTCAGAGATGGAGGAATGGAGCAAAACCAGCAAGATAAAACTAGAACCTACACACAGTCCTTTTCTAAGGCTGTTTCTTTATATCTTTTTTTTTGCCAGGGGAACTTTTAAGATTTGTTTTTGCTCCTTTCTCCCACCAGCAGCAGCAGCCACCAAATGTGAATTGTTGGGGTTTCCTTGATTTTAAGAGGAAAAGAAGCAAGCAACCAACCAAATACTCCAACCATCAGTGCAGAGCAATCAATTTGTGCGTTTTAATCACTTGTTGTTCTTATTGCAGGATAATGAGAAAAGAGCAGTGGTTAGTTGTGTAACTCAGTCAGATGTTTGGTGGCTGATGCTGATTCAGGCCATTCGGGAAATGTGTCTGTGTTAGGAAACCTGCCCCGTTCTGGTTCATGCAGAGCACCGGAGCAGCTGCACGTTCCCTGCATCGCTGCTTTGTGTTGTTTGAACTGGAGTTTGAGCAGCTGAGCAGCCTCGGGAATGGGAAGGTGGTAAATGTGCTCCTGTTTTTCCTTCAGTGTGCTTTCTCCAGCCCAAGACAACTCCTGGGATTCAGGAGCTCTCTCTGGCTTCGGAAGGGGTAATACAGCCTTCCTCAAAAGGAGGAGGTTCAGGTTTGTCTTGTGTAAGAACCACTCCCATTTTTCAGAATTAAATTAATTTGTTGCTCCTCAGGATAAAAAAAGATGATTATCTTCAACTCTGGCTGAGAGAACACTGAATGGGCTGAGTAATTTGTTATCTTTGTGTATTCCGCTCTTCATGCTAAGCAGCGATGAAATAAACCAATTTATTGTTGGCACTTTGACTCCAGGAGGATGCTTTCAGACAAATTGAAGCATCGAAAGGAACCTGAAGCAAATCCCATGGGGACAGAATTAGTTACAACTTAGTTTGATCTCAGAATCTTGAGGGATGTTGAGAATGTTGGTAGTAAAGATTCTCCTGGTGAAACAAGAACATTTTCTACCTTTGTTGAAACAAGCAAGAATTTATTTGTAGCTGGTTAGAAGGAGAGGCACGAGGTGGAATTGCTGCGTATGATTCAGAGAACACCTTGACTCAGAACACAACTTGTAGCTGCTTCAACATCCACTGAAAAATCGCTTTGTCCTGTCTTCACGGTAGAAAGTTTTTTTGGCTATCTGGTGATTTTAGAGTCATCTAATTGTTCCCACAATATGCTTTCCAGCTCGGAAGCAATTAAAGGCGCTGTTATTGGAATTGATCTGGGGACAACCAACTCCTGCGTGGCAGTTATGGAAGGAAAGCAAGCGAAAGTAAGTTAAAAAACCCCCCCCACCATTAAATTACTACCAGTTCGTATGAGGAGTATTAGAAGTTGAACGGCCAAATGGGAGTTCTCCGAGACAGGGCCGGGTTTTGATGGTGTCCTGTTGGATTTTTTACATAGGTGCTGGAAAATTCCGAAGGTGCCAGGACCACACCCTCGGTTGTTGCATTTACAGCCGATGGGGAGCGCTTGGTGGGAATGCCGGCGAAGCGCCAGGCGGTCACAAACCCCCACAACACCTTCTACGCTACCAAGCGTCTCATCGGGCGGCGCTTCGACGACTCTGAAGTGAAGAAGGATATGTGAGTCAGGGTGGAGAGCAGTCCCCGCCAGGCAGGAATGCACAAAATGCAGTGTTGTATAACGTCATCTGGTTTAAGATATAATCCTCTTTTGGGTGAAGGAGTGAGGCCCTCACGTCTCAAAGATTCATTGCTTCTGTTAGGGGGGCCAAACCGTATGTTCATAGAATGGTTTGGGCGGGAAGGGACCTTTCAAGGTCATTGTGTCCAACCCCCTGCAGGGACCAGGGCCATCTGCAACTAGAGCAGGTTGCTGAGAGGCCCCAGCAACCTCCCCTGCAATGGGGCCAGGGATGAGGCAGCGACCACCTCTCGGGGCAACCTGGGCCAGGCTCTCACCACCCTCACAGTGGAGGATTTCTTCCCAATACCTAATCTAAATCTACTCTCTTTCAGTTTTCCTACATTAGTTACTGATCTTCAGGTTTTCAGAGAAGTCAGAGATCACCATTTAGTCTCTTCCCCCTCCGGCCTTGCTGATGCTGTGCAGAATGGCCAGCACCTGCCAGAGGAGACCTCTCCTATTCTTGATGGTGTTGATGGTCAGAGCTGTGCGATCGTACCTCAGGCTTGCGATAAATGATGCAGCTGATTAAAAGCAGTGATAGTGTATTGGGACTTGTGGGCCTTGCTGGATCTGGGGCTGCCGTTGGCAAGCTCAGTTTTCTTTAGAACTTGTAGGTGTTCATCTGCTGATCCTAATTCTTGGGGGTTTATGCCATGTGCCAATACAGAAACTGAGCGTGGAATTCTTCTGTTTTTCAGTAAGAACGTTCCGTTTAAGATTGTCCGTGCCTCCAACGGTGACGCCTGGGTGGAGGCTCATGGGAAACTCTATTCTCCAAGCCAGATCGGTGCCTTTGTACTCATGAAGATGAAAGAAACTGCAGGTTGGTACAGTTTGGTCTTTGCCATCTCTGCACGTGTGACCTTGGTGCTGGGCTGTGGTAGACAGAAGCGCAGCAGCAGTAGAGATACACCTTTGGTTTGGGGATCCTGGTGTAGCGAGGCCTTGCATATACAGGAATGGGATATCAGAGCCTTGAGGAAGATCAGTGTCTACCTCACTCTGGGATTTTTATTCACTTAAACCATATTCTTGCCAAAACTTAGTTTGAGATGAATTGAACACAATTCCTCACAAGGGGGAGCTCCTTTTCCTCGTGAGCTGCAGTCCTTGTGCCTCCCAGGCTGCAGCTGAGCAGGGGCTGTGGCTGCAGGGTTTTGGAGTGGCTTTGTTCTTGCTCAGCTGCTGGATATGCCACAAGAAAGGGAGCGTTCAGGGCCCCCGCTGGTGTGCTGTGTGAGCATCTGCATGCGATAGCTCTGACTTACTCTGAGGATGGTGTTCCTCTGCCTTAAGCAGGGTCCAGCTTCCTGCAGGTCTGGTGGCTTTTGGCACGCGCGCTACGTGAGTTGGGATATGGAGTGGTCTGCTCTGGGTTTGCAAGCAGCACGGAGCAATGCAGTGTGTAAGGGCTCTGCAGGGAACTCACAGGTGTAAATCTGCCCGCCTGCTCACTGCATTGTGCACGTTACCATTTTTCTGCAGATCTGAAGCTATTTGATGACATCCTTCTCTTTGAGAGAAGCTTGTGACCTGAAGTTAGGATATAATCCACATTTTTCCTGACTTGCTGTTTCAAACGTTTGTGGAGTTAGTATCTCTGTATTTTGTATCATGTAAAGGTCACCTACAGTAGACTCTGTAAACAGGATGAAGATGAGTAAGATTTAAGTGCATCACATGTTAAACGCTCCAGAGAAACAGAGAACAGTCCCACACACTAAAAAGACAAGCTCTCAGATGAATTCTCCCTCACTAGTGGCATCCAGTCACTGATTGAATTGTGGAGGTGCTTTGCTGGTCTGTCAGAAGTCCCCAGACTGCTCTTGTATGTTGAAAGACTTGATTTCTGCACAGCTGCCTCTGCATCTTCCCAGAAAGCAGCAATTCTTGGGCAGCAATCCTATCTTCTGCTCTGGTTCAGGAAAATGATTTCAAACTACATACTGACAACAGCTTGGCATTCGTACCCTGTAAGGATAACTGCTCTCTTGTCTCCCTTTTCCTCCAGAAAACTACCTGGGCCATTCGGCAAAGAATGCTGTGATCACAGTTCCTGCTTACTTCAATGATTCTCAGAGACAGGTATCCACCAAACTCTAAGATTTTCAGGCTTATGAATTGCGTTCAGTTGCTCTCAGTAGTCACCACTCTTCCTCTTCTCCCCTCAGGCTACAAAGGATGCTGGGCAGATTGCTGGCTTGAATGTTTTGAGGGTGATTAATGAGCCAACAGCAGCTGCGCTTGCCTATGGTCTGGACAAGTCTGAAGACAAAGTGTAAGTGCCTGTTGATAACACACACCCTTTCTTCAATGAGCACGTTGTACTTTGCTTTGGAAATAACTCTTCTGCTTGCTGGGTTTTAAAATCATCGCTTGGAATTCTGCCAAAGTCAACCCAGAGCTGTGAGTCAGTGCTGTGTAATGTCACCCCTGGTCCATGCCAGTTGTACTTGTTAAAGAAAGTGAGTTTGTAACTTGCAGCTGCGACTTAATTAGGAAACCTGAGTGTCAATTTAATGCCCTTACCTCCTGATAGCGGCAATGGGTGTAGCTGAGGACAGCAGGGTGGAAGGCTCTTGGTTCTGAAGTGTCATACAAGAGGTGCACTGTGGTTCCTAGTGCCCACAGCTTCTTCCCTGGCTGCCTTCAGCCTTCCCTCACTGTCAGGAAGGAGTTGTTACAGATTCTGTATTTTTACGTAAGTTTCTGAGGCTGTGAAAGCCTCCCTTGCTGAAAAACACCTTTGGTAATGATTCTGATGTCCCTGCCCTTGTTATTGGATGTGAGCGTGTCTTGATTTGAACAAGGAGCTGCCCTCTCTGAAATCCTGGGCAAGGTTAAGCATCATGCAGCACATCTTTCAGAGAAGGCTCCCGTGTGGGCTCAGAATGCTCGAGGAGTGTATACGCTGTGTAATTTGTTTACTACTGCCTAGAGAGGCTTTTTACTTGGGGACAACAACGTGAATTCTGCACACTTCATCTCCTGAGCAGAGTGATTTTTGAACTGCACAGCTTTGGCAAGTGATTTTTCTCTGCACCTGTGTTTGCAGTATTGCAGTCTACGATTTGGGTGGCGGCACTTTCGATATTTCCGTTTTGGAAATCCAGAAGGGAGTCTTTGAGGTGAAGTCCACCAATGGTGACACTTTCTTAGGCGGAGAAGATTTTGACCAGGCTTTGCTGCAGCATATTGTTAAAGAGTTCAAGAGAGAGGTAAGGTGCCTCATCAGAATTCTGTCATGTCTTACACTGGTTTTCATCCTCGCTGCACTTCTATAGAGGAACAGGAATTCTCTTAAACTACTAAGACTTGGTTTATAATCTACGGCACAGTTGAAATATAAGAGTATCAAACACCTGTTAGCCTAGCCTCCAGTTCTGACACTTGTTTTCTTGAGTTGGAATATTCCTTTCCTGGAAGACAGAGACCAGCAGGACTTGTGCCTTTTTTCTCTAGGCCTATCCTAGACACAGTCTGCTTACTTTTAATAATTAACAGCTGTGGCACAGTTGAATGAGATCAGCAGAAGCGCACGTATCGGGCTGTGTATCTGCGAACATCTCACAGCCAAGAGCATTGGACAGGCGAACTGCGCTGAAGAGCAGCTCTGTGCAATGCTAACCTGTCTCGTTTGTCACGTAGATGGGTGTTGACCTGACTAAGGACAACATGGCCCTTCAGAGGGTGAGAGAAGCGTCAGAGAAAGCAAAGTGTGAGCTTTCGTCATCCGTGCAGGTAGGTGGCTGAATTCCAAGGGATCCACTGAAACATTGCGATACACAGAATTTAGCACTGTGTTTGTTTACAAAACCCTATGAAATTGCTGTTGTTTTTTTTCTTGTGGTGGCAGAACATGCTTTTGTGGAACCCAAATGGCATCACTTTAACAAAGGCCTTGAGCAGGGCAGGCTGTTTCGGAGCACAGTTAGTTGTTGGAAGCTGAGAATGTTAGCAAGTGCTGGGTTTTGTCTCTCCTCTGGCACTGCATTTTCTCATCTTGCAGGGAATGTGACCTTATTCCCGTCTTATTATGTATTTCAGAAGTATGAAACCAGGAAATTTAGCTGCAGCTTGTTCTGCTGGGTTACGGGAAGGACTTGCGTCTTTGTGCAAGCAATTCCAAAACCTTGGTGCTGCTCATTCTACTGAAACAGATAATCTGTCTAATAACGAG
>WEIS01042513.1:3433-17865 GCA_013389965.1 Todus mexicanus
CCTCCCCTGATGGAGCTTGAGACCGTGTCCTCTTGTTCTGTCATCGGTTGCCTGAGAGAAGAGACCAACCCCTGCCTGACCACAACCTCCTTTCAGGTTGTAGAGGGCAATAAGGTCTTCCCTGAGCCTCCTCCTCTCCAGGCTAAACAACCCCAGCTCCCTCAGATGCTCTTTGTAGGGCTTGCGCTCCAACCCCTTCACCATTTTTGTCGCTCTCCTCTGGACACGCTCTAGGATCTTAACATCTTTTTCAAACTGAGGAGACCAGAACTGGACACAGTACTCAAAGTGCAGCCTAACCAGAGCCAAGTATAAGGGAATGATAACGTTCAGGAGCATTACTCAAGACTGCAGTTACAAATGGGTTCTGTCCCGCTGCAAAGTTCCATGACATAAAGAAAGAGAAGAAAGGAGTCAAGCAATTACAACAATCGAGTTCAGCAAGCTGGACTGGTGCTCTCAATTCCAATTTAGAGGACTCAAACAGGTTGGAATAAGGACAGACCTTAAAAATAATGCACCCAGGGTCCCTTTTAAGCACGGCAGCAAGGTGAATGCTTTCATTTTCACACACAGATATGACAGCCAAAGGACTCTTCTCCCTGCAGCAGGCAGTGCACAAAGCAGCAGGCTCTACCATTTAAGGAGGAATACTTTCAATAAGGAGCAGAATGACACACAGTTCCCTGTTGCTTTCAAGCCATTTTACCATACAGGCTCAGCAAAGACTTCACGTCCTAGCAACTGGCAAATAGCCAAAGCTGACCCAACACTGTTCTGGGCCATCGGATTGGTTTTTCTATCATCAGCTATTGCACAGGGCTCTGCACAGGAGCTTTGTGTATGTCCAGGTAAAAGTCATCCAGTATTTCTAGCTAGTTTGATTTTTAAGAGTCAGGGACCGCACTGCTGGAGGAAACACTGCCTTTGCTGATACTAAGTCTTCTACCCTGCTTGCCGAGGGAACTGCAAACGTACCCATGCCAATGTCTAAACAGCAAGAGAAAGAAGCTCTGCCATAGCCTTTTAAAAGTGTTTATTGATGGTTATCAGATGGAATGATGGCGCAATAGTGCAAACCACTGTGCAAGTGGGAGAACACACTCCCTTCCCAGCTTTCACATTGACTTTATTATACAGGAGACATGGAATAAGGATTAAATACAAAATGGGTCAGTATGCTGCATTTACCACACTCTGTTGGTCTTTGGACAGATTACTGTTCCCTCAGTGCATGTCAGTTCAGAGCTACATCAAAGCGGGGAGTGGCTGCTACGTTCTGTTCAGCTTTACTAGCAAGATAGTTGGAACCAGCAATCTTTTTCATTTGCACACACATCCTCAGTCTGAAAAGCCTGGCACCTCACCCAGCCAGTTGCTGTACTTTGTTTCATAAAGAATGGAAAATACCAGATGTTAACAAGCCACAAATAATATTTACTACTACATTCCCAGTGAGATTTGAGAGTACTTCTAAGTAGCAAGATTTCATCTAATACTCATCTATCTTGCTAGCTTGTAAACCTAGGTGTTCACTTCCTCATTTATGTGTGATTTTTCTCCCTGGAACCTTCTAAAAACACTTAGGAGTGAGCTGCTAAACTTTGCATTTCCAGTGCTTGAGAGTCAGCACTGGAAGTTCTTTATCTGCCCAATAATAAACCACCAGCCAATTTCTCTAAGAAAGATGCATTGTTAGATTCTAAGTCAAAGAACATCCTGTCCTTAAGTGATGCATTTTTGAAAAAACAACCCCAACCGCACTCAAAAAATTAAACACCACAAGGCTAAACTGACCAGCACACAGCGGTTCCAACTGTCACCCACACACACTTCTCCTTGCCCTTCATATCTGTAACATATTTCTCTTCAAGAGAATCTAGAACCACAGCCACTTGGAGACTAATAAAACCATGGGGCAGATACTGGAGACTTTAGAAACTGCTGGATTAAGGTAATGCTAATCAGTGTTGTGCCCTCTTTGAAAGTTATTCTTATTCCAGTCCAACAAAGTCACCTATACATATAAAATGTTCAAGTTGTGCCACTTGTAAAAAACAAGACATCTCTAATTATTGATCACGCTTCAGCATACAGTTGGGACAGGGAAGAATATATTACAGAAAGCAAACCCACAAGATTTTAGCTACATAAAACAATATCATTTGTATATAAACTGATAAATACTGTCTCCATGGTTCACTAATTCCAAATACTAGTTATCTGCACATTAGTTGCTAATATCTATAGTAGTTCCAGCTTGTGCTCTCTCAATTCATTTCCGAGAGTAGTCAGCCTGTTTGCTCCGAGGGAAAAAAATCTCAGCAATGAGACTAGGTTCCATGTGAAGATTTCATGTTGCCATGTGCCAGATAATTAATCCTAAGATTAGAGAAGCCACAGCAAGGCCAAGAATCAGGATACAGATCTTCTTACGGGATTTTTTCTAATAAAGGAAGAAGGAAAAAAAAGCTACTGACACCAGAAACAGATGAGGAGGTAAAAGCAAATCTACCAGGTACTAACTTTGGCAAACCACAACACTGGATATGGATACTTAGTCAAGAGGAGTAACCAGTGCAGTCTGAACCCCTTTACATGTTCCTTAAACTGCAGGATGCTACAGATAAATGATTTTCATTTTAGCAGAACAGTGGGCCAAGAGATGCAGTTAAGGAAAAATGTGACAATTTTTGCTTTTCTTAAGGAAAAATGCAAGATTTACTTCAAGTTGGCTACAAAAAGAGAACTGGACAACCCCTGCCATATGCTTTTCATTCTAACAGACAACACCGTGGCTTCAAAGGAAAGCCAAACATCTCTAGCTGTTCAGATTTTCCGGATGAGACTAATAAAAGTGCTAAGCAGTTCTTCAATACAATCTTCCTTCGGCCACTTGGGGTTGGTATGGAAATACTATTGCATTTCTGCTGTTTAAATGAGTTAATATACAGTTACTGTGCTTGGATTTTAAAGCTTTGGTCAATTTATTCATCATAGAAAACTACAGTTTGTCCAAAGACACCAAATATTTTTAACTTGGAAACTAAGTATTTGAGAATAGTTCTACATAACCACTGACTTCTCCACCCAGACAGATACCCCCAACGCATGTCCAATAGCTCCCAAACTTAGATTTATAACATACCTCGAAACTTTTTAGAAGTAGCCATACAGAGACACTACTAGTAAATGCTGCCAGACAGTAAAAGCTACTTTCCCTCCCTAGCGCTAAACAGCACTGGAGTTTTATTGCCTTCCAGTACCTCCCCACTTCACAGCCTGAAAAGAGTCCAGTTTATCTTACGCCTGAAGTCCCAGCAGTGAAACTCTGTATGGGGCTGACTGAAACAGAACCCTTACTCCATCACGGAACATGGACCTACAGGAACAACAGTGATGAAAGGAATCTACGAAAACCATTTCATATTGTGCACAAAGGAGATTTAAGCAGCAGTGAGTACCACTGCAAGAGATTTGATGGAACAGGGAGGACAGACTGCAGGATAGAAACTCAGCAGGTAGAAAAGAGGGTGTTGCAAATCCCAGTCACTGGAAGTTTCCTGAGTCTGGGCAAGGATTTTTGCTCATCAGTGTCTTGGCTGGTATGTTTACAAGGTGGAAACAACATGAGAATTTGTTCATGTTTAACTGTTCTGTCAACTCTTGAGAACAATAAGGACGGTTAAAGGCTTAAACCTGCTGAGTACACCTACATGGAGGTCAGAGTGACCATCTATCCTCTGAAGTGGAAGGCTAATTTCCATACTGTGTTTTCGGCTCAAGTGCTTATCTATTCCTTGCAGCACAATTCTGAGCGAGTGCCAGCTTGCACAAGCTGGTTTTAATAACTTGTCTGATGTGCTGTAGTCCTCAGTATGTCTCTCGTTATGCCTGTTCCATTACTGCTCAATGAGACAAGCATACAGAATTTACCTGATAATAGGCAGCTCTCTGTAACTGCTCACTGGCTCTTTCCACGTGAACTTCTGCACTTTCCACATTTGCTTCTATGCTATCTATGGAAAAATAAGATAACTTGTTTAAAAATATTTCAGAGCTTCAGTGTTTAAAAAAAAAAATCAATAATACAATATTTATTACACAAAATACTGGAAAATTTAATCTATATAGGCAAAACATGTAATTCAACTAAGAATAAGCTTCCTACTATCCAAACACACTTACCAATCATGTCTCCTTGGTCATGAATCATCATGGCTAAATCCTTAAATATCTGATTGACATCCAAAATATCTGCCTGAAGACAACAATTTAACAAGTTACAACAAAGACTGATTACATTTTTTCTAATCATCACTCTTGGTACCTCTTCTGACCATTGCTCAAGGTGTCAGAATAGATACCATCATTCACTAACTGAGATGACTTGATGCTACTATCTGTGGAACGTGGGATTATCACAGGAGCTTAAGACATTTCTACTACTTAATATTTGTTTCATGACACTAGTAATTAGCACAGTGTGAAATTGAGATGAACATTGTAACATGAGTTGCTCCTACCAGCTCTGAAGGACCACCAGTCAACACTGAAGGAAAAATATACCTAGTCTCCTTCAACAGAAGCAGGGAGAACCTTGGCATCAATCCTCTCTACAAGGAACTCTGTTCCTCCACCTTCAGATCTCCTCAGCCCATCCCATTAGTTAGCACTGCACGACTTCTTTGGTTTATCTCCCAATACTGCTAACTGCAGGATCTACTGGTCACCTCTAATTGCCTGATTGCTGTTTCTCTTTCTTTAATGAGTTCGAGGTCCTGTTCAGTTATTGCCACATCTTCTTCCTGAGACTGCATTTGATTCCAATCTTCACCACTGGAAAGAGATGGAAAGAAAGTACAACTCTTTCTCTGAGCATAGGTACTTCCACACTCCATTCATAGCAAAGTACCAGTCAGTCAAAGTCAAAGAGTTTCCTAAAGAACGACCCCTGGGTTCCTGGCCTTGCACCTGTACACAGAGACAGGACTGATTTGGGACAGCAGTTGTAAAATGGAACAGTTGAAAAAAAAGGGACAGATCATGAAAAGTGAAGAAACTGGAAAGCAGTTACATGCACAGAATACTCTGTTCTAGGATGTGACAGTTATCTACAGCATTAGAGAAGAAATCTTATTTTAGTTCTGCTTTTTTTTTTTTAACACCTGTACCTTCTTTCCCTCTCACTATTGTCCAAAACGGGACAAATCAGGGTGGAGGTTTTGACAGAGCAGCCTGCAAGCACAACATTATCAGAACAAAAGAACATCTGACAAACATCTGGATTCAAAGATCCTCACTTGCTTTCTGGCATTTGGAGACAGGAATAACGTGGTTTACTATTTTAATTCATTAGTCCAGTAAGAACTTAAATCGCACACCTAAAGAGATGTTAAAAACCAAATAGCTCTGCATCCCAGTCTCCCTCTCTCCTGGTGAGCTGATACTTCACAACGGCTGCACAAGTTACACCAATGATAGGGAACCAATACTTATAATACAACACCATCTCTATGTTCAGCATAGAAAGCTCTTCAAGGGCAACATCTCCCTCTTCTCAACAAAGAGAAGTGTGCTCAAAAGCACTGCAGTGTTCCAGTGTTAGGTATACAACATGAAATCCTAAGTTTTAAAGTCTCAAAGTGCCAAAAGAAATGAAGATAAACTACACGTCTAGGTCAGAGACAGCTGACCAGTCAGCAACTCAGCTCCAAGATGACAGCAGGGTTTTCAGATACTCAAGGCAGAAATTTCAGACATGTAGCACGCAAGAACAACTTTGAATGTGGAGTAGCTGCTGGTTGTCACTCTCTCTCACTGAGCTAACAGTCTCTGCACGAACACGAACCTATGTGGTCCCCCTTGCTTTAGTGCTCAAGGCTGTCCAACTCCTCATGGTATCCGTGTAACAGAACAACCTGTGGTGTTCACTTCTGACTCAGGATGTGGGGCACAGGGCCAGCGCAGGGGATGCCCAGCAAGCAGAGGATCTGACGAAGCGCAGTTTGCAGAGGGAGGATATATAGGTGAGGCATGTAAGCAATATCTCTTTCTCAATAAAGTTGAAGGATTTATACAGACAAGGCCAACAGATTTCATCCTAGATTTTTCAAACATACAAACAGCAGAAACTGGCACAGGAATCACAGCTACTTCTGCAGCGCCTTGAGTTCTCTTTACCACATTGTAGGAATGATAGAATGTTTCACAAACCTATTTACTATGCAGGCAAACTGTGACTGCAGAACTGATACAATTAACTGACAGGTGACAGTAACACTATTCTACAATGAGTTTGCCAGAGCATAACATCCAGGACTTCTGAATTTAAGGCACTATTCTGAAATAGCTCCATCTGGGCTGCTGGAGAACACTCAAACCCATGAATGTGGCTCTTTGTGGAAAGAGTCACAGTGAGGTAAATCCTGCCTGGTTATTTTGTGCTCATGGTTCAGAAAACCAGGAGCTCCAACCGCCACATACTCGGGACTATTATGAGCGTCAGGGCAGTACAAAGCAACATTCTACATTTAAGAAGGTTAAAATAATGTCATACGCAGTTGTGTGGGTTTTTTTACAGTGTATATTAGAATTACTGCAATAATTGCATTTCAAATCTTTTTCCTTTGCATTCAGCTACCAGAGCCTAGCTCAATTTACAACAATATATGTTATAACAAAAACTTATATGGAGTTATATGTAGTTAGAAGTATAACATCAAGAGCACAAGAAGCCATTACCTATCAAATGAAACAAGCTGTTCTTCTCTGAACCGCTCATCAGCCTGGAAGAGACAACCAAGTCATTAGTCTTGCAGACTTCCAGGACCACTTGCAAAATCAACAGGAATATCTTGAAGACAAAGGCATATACTGTCCAGAGAGTTCTCAGAGAATGCCACTGTCACTTCAACTTTCAGATTTCAACTCAGTTAATTTAGATTAATCTTTAGATTTAATTTTTAGACTCATTTCTGTAAATCAGAGGCAACTAAGCAATCAAAACCATCTAGGCTGTTCAACCAGATCAACTGCCCTTGGTTGTGATGTTCTTTCTCAATATGTTGCAAAAAAAATTAGAGCTTAATCCAACCGATAAGTGTGTTCCTTTGCAGAAATTAAGACTGCGTATTTAACACGAAGTCTCAAGGCAAGGGGAGAAAAATGGATTCATCAGGCTTTTTACTAAGAATTTTTAGGGGTTTGTCAAAGCATAATCGGGAGGAGGTTTGGATGTACATTGGAGATATTAACAGGACAGAAGCTATAAGAAAATAAAGAAATACAGTGTGAGGTATAAGAAGTAACTTAGGATGTGGTAAGCTTCCAACTGATCTCTTAAATTTTATAGTCTAGGGCTGAAGCTGAGCACAGAGCAGCCTACAATACTTTGCCATTAACTATACTTCACCTGCTCATCTAATCCTCCACAACATCTCTTTCCCTCCTCTACTAACATCCACAAGGAGCACACTGAAATTAGTGTTTACTTACAAGATCTGGAATGACAAAACTAATGCACCGAGGCCTCATCTGCATTCAGTATTGTGTCTGTGGACAGCTCTGATGCTGGTAGGCAAGTACGTGATCTCTCAAAAGACTTGTAGTTCACTGTATCAATGCAAAATTCCTATAAGTACTTACAGAGAAACGGGAGCCAGCTCTTGCCCTTGCTACAGTCTCTTTTTCCTTCTCTGACACTCGCCTCTGTATTGCCTGGAAGTTATTTAAGGCTGTAGAGAAGTCATTCATTAAACGTTCTTTCTGAAGCCTCTGTTGGCGCTAAAGAATTGAAACAAAAGCAAGTGTTCAGATGTTCATACATATATGATAATGTAACTGTCAGACTGTCAAGAAAACCCATTATCACCATCATCACAACAATGAGTGCTGACATTCAAGTGATTTTCTGGTTCCAGGGCACTGGAGAGGACAAAAAGGCCACCATATTTTGCTTCGTTATACCAAATGCTCTACATCTTGCCTACTGCAGAACAGTTTTGCACAATAAGATTCTCTAATTTTCATCTAGTTATAAGGCTGAAGCAGAGACGTCTTCCAGACTATGACTTTTATTCAAATCACATTCCAGTAACCTACCACATTTAATTATGTACCTTTTGGATACCTGTAATGACTTTACCCTACATTCCTCTGCTTAGCCAACCTGGTATTTCTTAATGTTCTCTTGTCTTGGTAAGACAACCCCCTTCGCTTCCTTACAAATATAGGAAGCCCTACACTTCCAGAACTAATGACAATACCCATTACCCCAGCTTCATAAGCTGTCTCTCCCAGTATTGCCACACCACAAGTTTGCTGTTATTTGATCAGAGAATACCCTTAGTACTGACAATCATTTCAGTTTATGTTTTTCCCAAACATATTAGTTGTAAATTTCTTTTTATCCTTATTTTACAGCATCAACTTACTTGGCCTCCAGAGAATCTCTCTTTGAGTGTAGCAACACCCCAGTTATGGGAAAGAAGAAATTGTGAAAAAGCTTGCCCCTAGGATGCTCAATACTTTGCTCAGTTCTTACATTTTCGAGAGATTCCCTACAGCTGTCTCAAAATGCAGGCTTTGCAGTATTGCAATCTTTCAATGGATTTGTGTCGACTCCGCAGCCATTTCAAGAAAATAAATGGTTTCAATTTTCTTTCTAGAATACACCAGCGCAGCAGCCTCACAATACACGGCAGCTTTCATCTGAGCTATCTGGAAGCAACAACGCTTCTGCCAGGGGAGATCCTCAGCACGTTGATGCCAGCTCCTGCGGATTCTGACTGGGCTGCTCCAACAGGCTTCACCAGGCTCCAACAGTTACTGCTGCATTCAGTGAGATGCACACGACAGGATTTTGTTCACCAGAGGGAGACTAACTAAAAAATATTTGCTGAACAAAAACAGGCAAAATGGGGCCATGCTTACAACTGGCATAAAAACCTTTAAATACAGAATCAGACGAAGACAACATCTGCTGACCCATATCTATAGATCATCCCACAACTACTATAAGCAGATGTATCAATCTTGTGGTAACAATTTAAAGTAGAGCAAGAAAATGCCAACAGTAGAGGACTGTCCCTTCCCTTCCCCATGGGGAGGGAGAACTGAAAGGGCTATTCTGCTTTATTCAATTATGAGCAAGGTGAGTCAGCTCTTTCCTCCCTGCTAATAAATCACATGCAAGGAAAAGCTTTTTGGCATGATTGCACTGCATACTGACATACAGCTGGCTATGAGTTCTTATCCTAAAATACTGGCACTTTGCTGTAAACAGTATTATTTTCCAGAAATATTATTAAACATATAAAAGAAATATTATTAAATATTATTTACTCAGAAAAGCAGAGTTGCATACTCAGTTCTCCTCGGACATCTGGCGTTTCTTATTCTCATGCAATTCAGTTTTATACATATTTGCCACTGGGAAACATTGTTTTCCCAGTGTCCTATAAGCAGCCAGGATATAGCCAGTTTAATGTGCTTCTCTACTTCAACAACATTCTTCATTGCAAAAGGCTGCTCTCTCTCCAGCTGTGTCAGATCAGGCTTTGTGAGGTTGTGGGCTCAGCTAGTTTCATTAAATGAGTGATTTAAAAATACATCCAGATGAATTCTGCATGCCTACCTGTTCAGAAGCAGACAGAGGGAGCGGTAGAGACCCCAGCTCCTTTAGATATTCATTGGTCTCTTTGGCAAGGCGGTTTGCAGAATGCTGTAGCTGTTGCCTGAAACCAAATTTCAAAAGCAGTTATAGAAGCAGTTACCAATAAAGCAGTTTCTGAGCATTTCAGTTTCTGAAATAATGACCAAGCAGGGGTTCTGAGATCATGCATCTTTGTGGTGGGTTTTTTTTTTTCCCACCCTAATGGAACAGAGATATATTTTTAGCTTTTACTATCAACTTGACTCTGGACTATGTTGTAAAAAAAGATTCAAAGAAGTTCTGTGCTCTTTGCTAACTAGTATAATTCAGTGGGTTTTAAGATTTTTTTCCCTCCAGTGGCATAAGAGAGAAATTCAAGGGAAAGAACTTCATTCAGTGAACAAAGTGACTGTAAGGGTGAATCCTTGTGGTACCAATTGGTAACTAACTGTTCAATTGACAACTGCCAACTCCACTGGTTAAATGTACAACTGATAAAAGTACAGAGACTCAGAGATATTAAATGCTTTTTTTTGTGAAAACTAATGGTCAGAGAGAGAAATGATCCAGCTTCTACTCTGGGAAATGCAAGGCTTTCTCTTGAGCCTTCATGTTTTCCAACAACATTGCAATTCAAGGCTATTGTTGCAAAGGATCTAGTGCAGCAGCACCTTCATTAGTACCACAACACAGAAAGACCTTAGTTCCATTGAACTGAATGTGAAGACATCATTTCAGACATCAAAGCTGCAGCTCATCAGACAGAATGCTGCTGCTTTGCAGAGAGCAGAACCACAAGTTTTATTTTGTAGCCATATGCACAAGACCAAATACTGTAATCTGGGAAGACATAAAATACTAAAACAAGAATCCTTTTTACTTTTTTTTTGGCATACAATGGATACAAGATGCTTAAGTGAAAGTCACCTATTCAGCCCAGCAGACACACAACTCAAGTATTCAGGCTGCACTGTTGTGTAAGTTGATCTGCAGTATGTGAGTTGAATAAGCCACCCATGAACGTTTGCATCAAATTTATATGGAGTGTGTGGAGTGCAACCACTCTCACCTTAAAGAGGAAGGACATTGCTACAATGAAATTAAATGGATAGATATTTGTTTGGTCACCAGTGGTTAGTTCTTTAATTTACCACTTCTATACAGATAGAGTCACCTGAGCAGCTCAAGCAAACTCCTTTCTCTTGCAATGGGGCTGTGATCTCATCCTTCAAACATACTCTATGTGGCTATCAATTCAACTTATGAACTTAGCCAAAAATCAGCTATTGTAAAAAAAGGGGAAGTTGCGTATTCAGAGATTCACATGAAGAGATAACGGAAGAACTCACTTTCAAGTTCTCTTATGACTCCAGAAATTATTCTTCTCATAACACACTATTCATGCTTTACAAGCTTGTAAAAGATGCACGGTCATACAGACTCCCTGTTCAGTCTCTCTAGGAGTCAGTTTGGACTATGCCTGTTTCAATGTCTTCTACATTGTCCCTCACCAACATATCATTCTTCTGAAATCACACATGGCATTTCAGCTGCCATACAGGATTGCTAATCTTTCTAGTGCCTAAATCTAGCTGTACGATGAGCTACTTTTTCATCAGTTACAGGTCTTCCTTGCTGTTCTTCCTTATTGCTCTTACCTGATGACCAAACACCTAGTATGAAACTCAATTCTTCTAAACCACAAGTGAAGCTACTAGGGCTAGTCCTCAGAGTACAGTTAAAGCATGGCTGATTTACTACTACCCTTTTTACGTGTCTAAACCATTTCTAGCCATTCCTATCCAGCAGTTTGGAACGGCCTCTCCAGAGTCCTGCAGAAACACCTTAATTTGTCCAGTAAACTAATGCAGATAGCCATCTTTGGTTTGTATTAAATTCATCTAATAAAACATCTCCTCAAAACAAGTAACTCAGTTCCTCTAAGAATAAAGATAGAAAAGAAAGGAAACCTATTCGAATGTTAGCTTACTTAATACTTACAAGTTCTCCTGAAGCTTGCTGGAATCCTGCTTGGTTCCCAGCTGGCTCATCAAATTCTTTATCTGAGCAGCTGAAGACAGAGATTACAAGACGAGTTAGTTCTTCTAAGTTCTAGTGTATTTTATTCCTTCTGAATGTATTCTTCTGACTTTCCTCAAAGGATTTCTCTCAATGATTTTTTTCTCAACTCATGCTGGTCTGACACCACTTAGATTCTTTGCTTTATTTTAAACATCCCCATTTAGACACAATCCTGCATAACAGACTAAGTTTCAGATAAGAAAGTGATAGTAAGGCACACATACCTTGAAGATAAGTCTGTGCAGCTAAAAGATTGTGCACTCCTCTTCCTCAACCTTTTCAGACCAACTAACATAGCTGTTTGTTCCTACCAGCATTGCTAGTTCTGTATTTTAGGCTATGACTGGTGCAGAACACCTTTACTACACTGTGTTGCCACTTTTACATATTCTAAAGTTACTTAAATAATTAGTGCCCTGTTAAAAAAAAAAAAAAGGCAAGAATTGCTATCGGTTAAAGAAATTTTAAAATCTGAATTTTTCTACTTATGATGGCCCAAACCTTTCGCAATACTGGCACAAACAATCTTTCAAGAACAGCAGATAGCAATGGTCCACTTCACTGTTAGCTTGTATCAATGTGAAATCCTGTAGCGAGAAGAGATCTTCTAGTCCTTCTTCTTCCCCATCTCCTATATTTTTCCACTATTTTACTCTTGTGGACACTACCGATCATGCAAGCCCATGATGAATCACATCAAACCATTAACCCACCAGAAATGCAAATACCATCTTTTGTCCTAACACCCTCTACTTTCAAAGACTATTTTTGGGACAGCTCAACAAGCTGATCTACTTTATTCTGCAGCTGCACAATTTGTAGCGTTACTAAGGATGCTGGCTGGGTGCACTGCTTCTGACAACAGTACAAAGTTTGATTAGCTCCAACCGATCATTAAATCATACGCTATCCCATCAGGCATCAAGAAAGGCAAGACCAAAGAGGATCAACTTAATCCAGCTCTACAGGCAGCAGAATTGAGTTGAAATACTCCACAAGTTTAACAAAGAGCTACTTCCAATTCAGTGACATCCGACTGGTGCAATTTCTGCTTTCAGCCACTTCCTTTGATTAAATGTTCTGCTGAAGAAACATCACATCCCTAAAAAAGCCGCTTCTTTTAAAGCGATGTCCAAGGGTTATAACAATGGCAGCTCAGCTAAGGCTGCAATATGATATAGTCAGTAATTAGGCAAGTATTTCAGTTTGTGCATCTGGCAAGAGTATTCTGACTGAGAATTCTAGCCTTCTATCAGCTCATACAGCGAGGAGCTGTTCAGCAACTCTTTATACACTTCACTCACCACAGCTTCCAACAAGACGGTGCAGACCTCACCGCTCTGTCAGCCACGGGAAGATCAGAGAAGTTTGTAGTCAAGTTAAACTGACAAATGGCCGGTGGGACTATACTCTGTGAGAGGGTATCAAAGATACTCCAAATAACATTTGCGCTCTGGGATGTATTTTTTCCCTCCATCAGGGGAAGATTCTTGCACAAGTCCCATTTCCACACCAGGCGCTGTGCTTTCTGTCCTGGTCTGAGCTAGGTCCAGCAGTTTGCTATGCTTGGTTCATCTCAGCCAACAGCAACACACAAAGTGAGAGCAAGGTGTTAGGGAGGCCGATGGAAAAGGCTGGAGCTCCTTACCTTTGTTCTTTGGATAGTGGGTAAATGCACCAACACAGAGAGCCCCCTCAGCCAACAGCTTTCCATTTCCAAACCCTTTCCATTCTAGGCTGTAAAGCCTTTCACGAGTTGTATCACACTTAAGATTACTTAAAACATTTCAACCTCTGCTTTTAGATGCTTAGGTAATGTCACAGTCTTGCAAGCAACAGTTTTGCCAGCTCGGGTCACCAGCTTTCTGTACATTTTGTGTGAAACGCTAACTCTACAGTTTCACAAAAGGGGAATATAATAATAGTCATCTGCATCCACTCTTTGCTTGGTGCTTTCCCTACAGGCAACAAAAGGAAAAATGAGGACAGGCTTAAGGCTTCAGTATCTCCTCTCCTCCTAGGCTTGAATGGAAAGCTTGTATAAAAAGTGCAATAAAGTTAAGTATCATAAGGTTAAGTCAGATGTTCTATGTCTTCCCACCCGCCTCGACAAAAACTATACGGCTGTTTGTTTCATTTGAGATAGGCAGCGCACTGAGACAGGACGGCTGCTGGTCACGAGACAGAAGTTTGTGCTATGAGAAAGAAAAGCTGAGCTGCTGAGAAAAGGAAGCTCACAGAAATTCCATGGAGGGGAGATGAGGTGTAAACAAAAAAATGGAAAGAAAAAAGAAGGAAGGAAAATCCCAGACAATCCATGTTACTTAGTGGACTTTGGAGCAATTCAGCTAGCAGCCACGTCTACATGAAGAGGAAATGAACATGACTGCGCAAAACTAAAGCAGTTTCAGCAATAACAGCAGCTTCGTAAAATTGAATTGGAGAAGTCACCAACTTTNCTCCTTCCCCCGCGCCCGGGCGCACTCACTGTACTGCGCGATGCGCTGCACGTTGGCGCTGCATGTCTGGATGATGCCGCCGAAGTCCCGCGGCGAGGGCGGCGGCCCGGGGCGGTTGGGGTCCAGCGGGCCGTACGACATGGCTGGGCCGGGCCGGGCCGGGCGGGAGAACAGGAGACAGCGGCGGCAGCGCCGGGCCCAGCCGACAGAGCCCCCTCGGCTCTGAGGATGCGCGC
>WEIS01042513.1:18897-33598 GCA_013389965.1 Todus mexicanus
TGTGAGTCCCAGTGTGAGCCCAGTGTGAGTCCTGGTGTGAGTCCCAGTGTGACTCCCGGTGTGAACCCGGTGTGAGTCCCGGTGTGAGTCTGGTATGAGCCCGGTGTGAGTCCGGTGTGAACCTGGTGTGAGTCCTGGTGTGAACCCGGTGTGAGTCCCGGTGTGACTCCTGGTGTGAGCCAGGTGTGAGTCCGGTGTGAACCTGGTGTGAGTCCTGGTGGGAACCCGGTGTGAGTCCCGGTGTGACTCCTGGTGTGAGCCAGGTGTGAGTCCGGGGTGAGCCCCATGTGAGCCCTGGTGATGTGGTGGGGCCGTGCTCCACACCTGAGCTTTCACTGCCGAGCAGTGCCAGTCTCAGCTGGTTGGGAGGGGAGTTGGATCCTCGCATCTGCCCCTTCCGGGCTCTGTCCAAGGCCTTTGCATGAGCTCAATTGATTTTGTCATCATCAACTGATGATGGGAGTGGAGCACTGCGCACAATTCTGGGGTCCCCAACACAAGGAGGACATTGAACTGTTGGAGCTGGTCCAGAGGAGGCCACGAAGATGATTAACGGGCTGCAGCATCTCTCCTATGGGGACAGGCTGCGAGAGTTGGGATTGTTTGGCCTGGAGAAGAGAAGGCTTCAGGGACACCTTACTGCAGCCTTCCAGTACCTGAAGGGGACCTACAAGAAAGCTGGGGAAGGACTTTTTACAAGGGCTTGTAGTGATAGAACAAGAGGTGATGGCTTTAAGCTGGAAGAGAGGAGATTCAGACTAGATATTAGAAGAAATTCCTTACAGTGAGTGTGGTGAAACACTGGCTCAGGTTACCCAGGGAATTTGTGAATGCTCCATCCCTGGAAATGTTCAAGATTAGGTTGGGTGGGGCCTTGAGCAACTTGTTCTGGTGGGAGGTGGCCCTGTTCGTGGCGAGGGGGTTGGAACAAGATGATCTCTAAGGTTCCTTCCAACCCAAACCATTCCATTACTCTATGATCTTGTTAGAACAGGCCCCTTCCTGATCCACCTCATCCTGTGGCCGAATGCCAGGATCCACCCAAGGGAAGTGGGGGAACGTATCACTGCAGAGCCAGGGAAAGCCGAGGCTGTTTTGGTCATAGCCTGTGGCTGCACAAATTCAATGCAGAACAAGGTGGCTGA
The DNA here is from genome assembly GCA_013389965.1 of Todus mexicanus. Taxonomy (NCBI): domain Eukaryota; kingdom Metazoa; phylum Chordata; class Aves; order Coraciiformes; family Todidae; genus Todus; species Todus mexicanus. The sequence goes on from WEIS01042513.1 coordinate 20,043, forward strand.
TATTTTAGGCATTGCTAGATAAATCCTGCTGTAGTGCCTCTGAGAGGTTATGAATGCTTGAGGCTTTCGAAAAAGCCTAGAATTTGTACTTAGTCAATGAGACAGCGAGAGAATGAGTAAGTGTTTTGAAGCAGGGCATACGCAACAATTTGCGATTACACTTTATCTTTCCCTTATTAAAGAGCTGTCAAAGACAATTATGAGATTCTTTTTGTATAATACTACTTTATATTGCATCTCAAAACATGACACCCATATCCTGGGGAAATGCCTTTCTCAAGACAGTAGAGCAATTTGATTTAAACAATCAGTTGTATAATTTGTCTGGTCAGATAACTAATTTTAATCAAGCGAAGGCTGTAAAATCAGTTTCTTTTTTCCTGTTTTAATTTCAGCTTAAAATATATAATGAGCTAAATTATAGGTGCTTTTTTAACGCCACCACTGGAGGGAAACATATCTGAACTCTAAAAAATGATTGTAGACAACAAACAAAAACATTTGCACCAGTCCTGAAGACACCAAAGTGCTGTTCACTGTGCTGGTATAAACAGCCCCATTACCTGAAAATGCAGCCTCTAAGGAAGAAAACTGCTTCACCGCTAACAATGCCTCCCGATAAATAAACAACGTTACTGGGAACACTTATTACACAGGCAAGTCTGTATTTAAGGCTCCATTCAAAGGCACAATCTGATCAGTGACCGAAGAGAAGGTGTTCTCACTGGTTTCAGGTAGATGGGGGAGATGGACATGTCATCTCGCTGAAGCAATTCAGTTTTGGTTTAGGCCAGTACAGTATTTGATTTGCATTTTAGAGTTTCTTTGTTAGTGAAGTTGTTGGTGTGTCCATTTCTGTATGATAAGCATGGTAAAAATGAGATATTTTTGATATAGAAAAGCATTAATATTTCAACGCGTATTCACAGAGGTGACAAAATAACCACTTTAGCAATATCAGAATATAAACTAGGAGGAGAACAATAGAGAACCTTTTCAAATGGTGATAACAATTTACATTTAAAAATGAAAAAGAGAGTGTTAGTATTTCTACACAGTTTCTCAACTTACCTGGGTTTCGATCAGTTGGGAATACAATGTCAGCTTTCAAATCAAGAGTAAAGATTTTTAAGTTAAAGGTTGGACTAGACGATCCTTGAGGTCCCTTCCAACCTGGTATTCTATGATGCTATGAAGTTTACAGCCATTTCTGCCACCTACTGCAGAAGCTATTGTATTTTAAGGAAAGTACATTCAACATTCAAATACAAAATCTGAACTCACTCCCTGTAAGGATTAAAGAAGTCAGTGTATGTGTATTAAGAGTGTAAATATTTCTTCGATAAATACCTGATACAATAGCAAAGTTCTAATTACAGAAGTGTCCACAAAAAGTCAAAATCATGGTGAATCTGGAGCAGGGCTATGGCTGAAACCTGTATGTCTGATATTCAGCTTTAAACACAAGAGTGGCTTGTTGAGGTCGGTTTGGCTGCTGATGTGCTCGAAACAGCAGGTAGGCAAACACTTGCAGGTCTGGAACAGTTAAAACACTTTTCACATTCAAAAAATCTTTGGTGATCACACATAGAGCCTGGGACAAAGGTGGTGACTGTTGGAGAGGGCACTGGGGGTGGCACAGACACTCCCCAGATGGACCTCATGGGTGACAGAAACTAATTTGAAACAGAATGTAGTGAATTCCAGTAACTGATACTACAAATTTTGGTGAAGCACCATTTCTTACTCTATTTAAGAGTATTAACAAGCTAGAACTTGCTTTTCATCTTCAGAACTATGTTAGGAGAGATAATCCTCATCCTCCATCCCTCCATTTTATAGTCCTGAAAAAAGCTCCATAAAATAAATGCAAGTAAAGTGAATGTGCAATGGTGTTGGACAGCAGGAGTGAGTAATTTGTACTGCAAGTGGTCTCTTTTAGATACACTAAATAAGCAAACAATTGTCAGGAGACGAAAACACTTTCAAGAAAAGAAGCAGCACCTTAAAAGGGTTTTCTTTGTCTCTTGACAGAAGGTTGCTGTGAAAATCCAGATCTCTATCTTGGCTGTGTTGGATTCATGATTTCCTGAAGATCTGTAATGATGTTGGAATTGTTTGGCAGCAGCTGAGATGTCTAGTGTGTTCTCCTGGATGAGTTGTTCTTCTGAAAGAGTGTCTGCTTCAGTGTGGTGCTTTTGCCATGTTAAAATCCCACGCTCCCTCCCTTGCTTTGAAGAATAATGACACTCTCATCTGAGAGAATAAAAGATCTTTTTCTTTCTCTTTTGTTCCGTTTTGTCAGTGCCAGCTCTGAAGAGGCGATACAAACAGACAGTCTCTTCAAGATGGACATGCTTTATTGTGTAAATCTTTGGCCTGATAATTTACACATGATATTGTCTGGCTGAGAGGCACCAGCATCTTCTCTTGGTGCTTTTGTGCCCTGGGAGTTGTTGGGGGTTTTTTGGTGGTGGTTTGTTGTGGGTTTTTTTGGAAACCAAATAAAAATGTTAATTCCAAAGTAAAGAATCTGTTGAGTCATGAGATTTCACTGCACTGCACTTGAGCAGAGCTCAAGATTCATGATGCCAGCCATTTCCTGCTCACTCTATATTCATCATCATCAGGCAGAACTGTTTGATTACAAAATCAATCCGTGCTGTATACTGGGAACTCCCAGCTCCAATTCTGTCCATTCCTGGGGAAAAAGTAAAGCTTGGTTATAAGAAAAAAGTTTACAGTGGCTTTAAGTTGGGGAATTTATTCAGTATTTGAAGAACAAATTCTTCAAATGTAGAAGGATTGCCAGCATCTGCAATCAGATTAGAGAACTGTTGGAGACGATCCAGAGGAGGCCATGAATATGGTCTGAGGGCTGGTACACCTCTACTACAAGGACAGGCTGCAAGAGTTCGGATTGTTCAGCCCGGAGAAGAGAAGGCTTCAGGGACGCCTTACTGCAGCCTTCCAGTACCTGAAGGGGACCTACAAGAAAGCTGGGGAGGGACTTCTTACAAGAGCTTGTAGTGACAGAACAACAAGTGATGGCTTTAAGCTGGAAGAGAGGAGATTTAAAGTAGATATTATAAGAAATTCTTCACAGTGAGTGTGGTGAGACACCGGCCCAGGTTACCCAGGGAATTTGTGGATGCCCCATAGCTGGAAATGTTCAAGATCAGGTTGGATGAGGCCTTGAGCAACCTGGTCTAGTGGGAGGTGTTGGAATGAGATGGTTTTTAAAGGTCCCTTCCAACCCAAATGATTCTATGATTCTGTGATCTTCTTCTGCACCCTTCAGTGAAATAGAACCATCAATAAATGAAGGCAGTGGACCAAACGAGCAGTAGAAAGAATAGGAACGACTCATAGGCCACAGAGGTGACCTTTTGGGTCTAAGGAAGCTTGTGGTACACACAAGGCGGGGCAATGCATGCGTCTTCTACCAGTGCTTGCTGCTGCCCTTTGGCGTTTGCCTTGCACCACATTTCTGCTGCCAGCCTCAGCACTGTGAATGCAGCCTAGTTTCCAGATGTACCTAAAAAAATCTCCAGCCCTCTAAGGAAGATTAGTCCTTTCCTAGTGGTACACTTCTGCAGGGACTGAAGGAACAATCCCTCCCTGAGAAGCTGCTGTGTGGAGAACTAGTGGGTGACAGAGAGACCATACATATGCGAGGAGGAACACACAGCTGGATTCATGCACAGCTGTCTACACTGCATTACCATAACAGAAGCCAACAGCTTGCATGCTGCTAGCATGAATTTAGGATCTCTCTTCTTCATAGGTTAAATCCAATCATACAAGAAAACAGCTATCACATCCAGAGTGCCTGTAATACCTGTTCATGAGTCATCAAAGATCTTTCAAAGAACTTCACAAAAATAAATCTAATTTGGAGTGATCCCTGGAGAGGGAAAGAGGATGTGGAAAACATCTGTCCCCTTGGCTGGATGTGTTACAGACCTGTCAGTCAAAAGGAAGATTTGGAAGCATGGCAAGCACACCAAGAAGGAAGACTACAAAGAGAACAGCACTATGGATCATCACAATCGAGGTGATGCCTGGATGCCCAGCAAGCTTCCAGTTTTGTTTTAGGTTCTGAGACCACAGATGTGCATCGGTGCCAAGCAGCATTCCTAGCGAGCACAGCAATGTTTGGCAGGCAAGGAGATGATGACAGAGTTGCCTGCTCTGCTCTGGACATACTTCTCACATAATTGCTACTTACTGCTCCTGGTCATTAGTGGGAAGCAGCTCGTTGCCAGGCGGAAGTGCTCTCTGGCTACCAATGAGCAGGTCATGGACGCTCGATGTTTGGAGAACCTGAAATCCCAGCATTAAGGAAAAGTGTGGTTGGGAAGCCCTGGAAACCTCTTTAGGCACCATTCACTCATTCCTGCTTGCGTATGTTACCTAAGCATGACCTGTGTATCTGCCGTGTTTTCAAATGACATGACATATCTGTACTGCTTGGAGCTGGAGGTGTCCTGACCATGCTGGAGGAAAAGAGTGGTTCTGGAGCTCTAAGGAGATCATGGAGAGGACTGAAGGACTCCAGATGCATCTCCAGGACCCCATGCTTTGATGACTTGTCACTGATGGGATGCAGAGGACAGGACATTGGTGATAACATGTCTGACAATATGGTGCATGTTGGCATAGAGGAAAGTCTACGTCACATCATGGCAGAGACCTGACAGACCACCTAAATTTGCTGGAGTGCCTCAAAATCTTTGGAAAATCTCTAGAAATAGAGCCAGAGAAGGAAGTGACCTGTAGCTCTGGGGACAAAACAGGGGACTGGAGTAGTCAACAGAGCTGTCCTGCTGCCTGTGTACCAGACAGTGTCTTGTGCACTCAGCCAGGACTCACTTCCACCCATGAAACTCACAGTGTGACTTGGTGAGACCTCAGTGTTCTCACTGTGCTTCCAGCAATGACCAGTCTCCACATCAGGCAGAAATGAAGATTGTTTGCTCTGATTGTTGCTTGTATTGATCAGGAAGGAAAAGGCTCCAAGGACCTGAGCATCTGAGAGGGTGAGAACCTTTTGTCATGAACCTTTCCCAATTCCCAGGAGAAACTACTTGCTTGTACTGGTCATTTATTTGCTATTTTATTTTCGAGTGGCGAAGCAACATAATCAGAAACAGCCTGTGTGCTGGTGGGTTGGAAGGTGCTAAATGTCCTGAATGGTTTTAAAGTGAGGCTACAGATGGTACCTTGGAATGGTAAACCAAGGACAAGATCTGGATATCCATAGCTGGCAGACCAAGAGCATCTGTACAACAATGATGTGCTACAGCTGAGCCAGCACAAGGCAAAACCTTTTCTTACAATTCACAACTTACTGTGAAAGTCAGTAAAGTTTCTGATACTGGAAAACCTTGCACAAACCGGACAACAGCACTTGCTGCAGACTGGGAGGTGGGGGTTGCTTGAAGACCCAGGGGAATGTGTGGTCCTGGAGCAATACAACTCTATCTGTGCACCACCAGTCTTGGGCTGGGAAGCAGGTTGGACAGCAGGTTGGAAAAAATTGAGTAACCACAAGTTTTTCATCAGCATCTATAACATTCCAGTTTGAAATTAGAAGAAGGTACATTTGGATTGGAAATAAGAAGGAAATTCCTCACTCTGAGGGTGGTGAGACACTGTCCCAGGTTGCCCAGAGAACCTGTGGATGCTCCATCACTTGATATGTTCAAATCCAGGTTGGACGGGGCCTTGAGCAACGTGGCCTAGTGGGAGGTGTCCCTGCCCATGGAAGGGGGGTTGGAATTAGGTGATCTTTAAGGTCCTTTCCAATCCAAACCACTCTGTGATTCTATGATTCCATATTTTGTTTCATAGCAAGAACAAGGTGATATTTAATGGAAATTCAAAATAATTCACATAATTGGCCTATAGACCTTTCTGCTGTAGGAAGTCACTGGGGGGTGCTTACCAAAAGGGTAGGATGACAATGAGAGTAAAAGATAATCCGGGGTGGCTTTCAGCAGTTTTCAAAGGGCCACTGTGCTGCCCACCTCTCTCTGAAGATGTGTCCTGTGGCAAACTGCTTCTGCTTCTGGTTGGAGTCCCTGGTTGTGGCTGCTCGTGCAGGCAGCACGGTGGAGTTGGCAGGCCTCACACTTACTGGAGTCAGACAGTTTCTGTGTAGCCACCTGGAAGATGTTGTCAGCAGGTATCAGTATTGCTGGGTGGTGGAGGACTTTGGGAGTCTGTAGAGATCAGTGCCACAGCCCACTTCTAGTGCATGGCCACAGAAGAGATTTTTGAAGCAGGAAGCTCCTGAGTACAACAGCATGTGTTATTGTGCCCCTCATACCTGGGTTACCTAAGCACAGGGACAATGATCACAAGGCTTTTACGAAACATTGTTGAGCAGGCAGGAAACTGGAATGGAGGGGAGACTAGAAGATTTGTCCAAGACCGTGCAGGAAGTTTGTGGCAGAGCTGGAAAGGAGACCAGTGCCACCTCAGTTCTGATTTAGACTAAGTAACAGTCGTTCTCTGACAATAGGTACACAAATTCAGTACTGTGCTGCTGTAGCGGCTGGACCGTGCTGCTAGCCCCTGACATGTCCAGCTTCCTCAGATCCAGGACACAGAAAGAATCTGAAGGCACTTGCACACTTGCAGTGCCTGTTGAGCAGTTTGGGGTGGGGACAGGATGTCCCTGACCCATGAAGCGCTGCGGCAGGAGCAGCGCCTGGATGGACTCTGCTTCAGTGGAAGTGGGGAGATGGGACATGGGGAGCTCATGGGGCAGAAAATGAGTTTTGCAGGAGGAGCTAAAGCGTTCCCTGTAACGCTGATGTGCTTACAGTATGTTCTGCTTCAGCAAGGACAATTTCCAGAGCCCTGGCTCCTCGCTCCAGTTTCTGAGGGTGCAGAATGTGAAGGTGGCACTGCCGTTGCCCACAGCCCATGCACCCCTCCGTCTTTGGAGCAACCAGCATGACTGCGGATGGAAGGGGCCAACACCAGCTTCTGAAAAATTACCCCAATAGCGTGAAACCCAGGACAATCCCCTCCCCTCTCCCAGCACCCAGTTGTGGCGGCGCTGGGGCTGGGCAGGGCTGTGCTTCTCGCCCAGAGCCATCTGAGGGCAGCATCACCCTGTGGCTGTTCCTGGGTGGCCCTGGGTGCCCTGGGTGCGGGAGGGCTGAGGACCCTTCCTGCCTTGGCTGGCTCTGTCAGAGTCCCACGGCTGGTTAGCGGTGCCTGTGCCAGGGCGATGCTGTCACCATTGATGGCCCCTGAGCAATCAGCCCTCAGCACCCGAGAATCCCTCCTTGTCTGGGGACAGCCGTGCTAGGATGGGGAGGAAAGGCTTCTTGCTCCGTGTCCTCAACGCTCCTCTCCTTTACACTGGCTACTACAAGGAGCTGAGTTGGAGGCCCTGGCATGAAAGTGGACACGGCTATGTATAGGATAGTGCCTCCCCTCCACCCTACAGGACAAACCATCCTGTGCCACTTCCATCCCCTTTCCATTGGGCATTAAAATAGTCCTGAGCTCCCAGGGATGAAGACAAAATGGGAAGTCAGGCTGTCCTTTTCAGAAAGTGCCAGAATTCCAGAAACTTTCTTCACTAGGGTGGCCTGAAAGCTACTTAAACTGAGTCCTTAAAGAAATTCCATGCTGGGCTGAGCTGCCCTGTGCTCAGAGCAGAAGCTGCCAACTCCCTCCCTTTGCTCCTAGCTCTGCTGTTGCCAGTCTCACACTGGTAGAGAATTCACCTGTCAGCTTTTCACCTGATATAATACATATTTTAGCCTGTGGTCCAGCTCAGGTGGTTTGTGAAAGTGCGGTAAAGTCCTTAAATGAGAGGCCGTGCCCTCCCACCATGGGCACTACTCCAGCACTCTCAAGCACCTTGTACTTCTGAGATCCCACATAGCCCAGGTCAGAAATGAGGGAACAGAGGTATCGAGGTTGCCTTCTGTCTTGTGGCCATCTCAAAACTGCAGTGAACATTTCTGTGGAGGATGTGACCCAGGGGACTCCAGCCGGCTGCTCTGCCCTGAATGCCTCAGCTTGCTGAGCACACAGGGGCAGATGCAGGGTTTTGCATACTGAGAAGATAAAGAGGGCTTTTTTTTCAGCTCTGAAAGCTGTTTATTCTTTAGCATACTGACACCAGAACGGAAAGTGCCTTTTCCTGAAACTGGCTAATTATAAACAGCCTGCTGTGCTGAGCCTTCTCTTGCAAGGGGGCAGGGACTCTTGCAGCTTGTCTTTCACTGCCTTGAGTTTGCTCAGAGATCATTCAGCAAAAGAACAGATCTTACTGGACTTCTGCTGGAGGCATGCTACAGCACCTACAGCATTTAATAACTCCTCGAAGTTACTAAACTCCAGTGAGTATCTAGTTCAGCCATAAACACTTTGGCCGTGCAGTTGGTGATGTTCACAGCCCTGGATTCTTGCAAAGGCTTTGCAGGAGTCATCTGTGGCAGTCATGTCTTCCATGCTCGAAACACCCGTGCTTGTCCAAAGGGGATCAGAAGCAGTTTTAGCTGTATCTTTCCAAGCTGATGAGCAGTGCAGTGTTCACAGCATGCACACACTTGAGGTGGGATTTGTCTCCTCCAAGATGTCTAAAATATAGCCTCCAAGCCTTAGGGGCACCTTCAAATTTCATCTTCATGAGATGTCTTTTCTAGGGTTTTGCCTAGTTTAATTGTGTAGGGTTGCTAGTCAACAACACTCATCCTATCCCCTCTCCCTGCCTTCCTCCAGCATGCCAGCGGGCGGGTCTGTGGGCAGTGCTGAGGTCCTCTTCTCTCAGGGACACTGGGATCCTCTTCTAAACCCCACCAGAAACTCTGAGTAAGCTAGGACCAGGTTTAATTACTAAAACTACTGCTCCTTTCCTGACATACTTGTGGACCTTTTGCAAGCAAGGTTTGCTCTTGGCACTGCTCACAGTACAGCACCACAGATGGCCCAGATTTTCTCACCTGTAATGACACTGGTCACACAACCAAAGAAGACAACCAGTATGCCCAGCAACATGGTACACGGGGATTCAACTGAGAATGAAAGAATGAAATAAACCCCTCTGTCCCCTTCTGATATTTGTCTTGGTGCTGTCAGAGAAAGGAAGAGGTGTGCAGAGGGATTGAGAGAGGCTGAGGCAGACTATGCAGTTCTCCAGCCATGCAGAGAGAGCCAGATTTCAGTGTTGCTCTGCACAACAACACAGCCGAAGGAGTGAGGACGGATGCATGACTAAGAGCCAACAGAGTGGGAGAAGGTCAGAAAACTATGGAACTGAGGTCTCTTCACCCCCTTGGAATTTCAGTGGTCATGAGCAGGTCATGGACTTTTGCAGCAGGCTGCACTTGCAGAATTCCCTGGAAATGTGAAGTCACAGATATTTCTGGCAAATCTGGAAAGGAAATAATCTTCCATCTGGCAGCTGCAGGATGCAGTACAGCACCCTGCACACTGTAAGGTCCCAGTGCTTCTGAGCTGCACACATACAACTGACAACAGGACTTGGCTCGCTTGTTAAAACTTTTCTCAACTTACTACAATGCCTTGCAATCAGCTGTCTCTTGTACTTACAGTTGAAACAGGAAAAGCAGGACTTGATCCATACCTTGGTGTAGCAATGATGAAGCAACCTAACGGCAGACTAACCAGCATCTGAAAGTCATGAGTGTTGTAACATACCATAAACAACGACATGCCCCAGAAGAGACCCTCAGCATTCAAATACTGCTGAGAGATAGGCCTTAGAGTAACCTACTCTGCTTTCTGATCAACAGTGTTTTATCAAAGACTTGAGGTGCAAATCCTCCCTCCTCTTCCCTCCTCCTTGAGGGCAAAGGCTGAACTGGGAATCGGGGTGGGATCAGATGCTTGCAAAAGCAGTCACTTGCAAAGCTTTTACCATAGGCTTAGTCTTTTGTCTCTGGAATATCACTGGGATTTAGCAAAGAGCTGCTTTCCCTAATCCCCATTCATGCAGGTACACGTGGAAGCTCCTGGGAATCCCTCCTGCACTAGGGGCTTGGGTTCAGCAAAGTGGGACCACTCCCCATGAGTATTCCACAGTGGCATCCTTGAGAGATCCCATCCTGCCTGCCTGGCTCTGGGGAGTGATGCACAGCTCCTCTACATTTCTCGTCTTGACTCTGGTGTCCTTCTTCATGATCCAGAGACCTGAGAATACGCAAAGCTGCTGACCCAAAAGAGAGATGAAACATGGAGTCAGCCAGCCAGCAGCTGGAGCTTTCAGAGCCTCATCTGTGTATCCATATGCTGAGCCCTGGGATGGCTCCTCTGGATCCACAGGGACATGCAGATGAGCTGTGGTGGGTTATAGCTGAGCTTTGCCCTGCCCCCATGGCATTGCTTCTTTGTGCAAAGACTGCTGGAGATGGTGCAGTCGAAGGGCACCTCACTTTGCGCCCAGTCCTGGGTGGCATGGAGGTACTTTCTGTGATGCATCAGAGATGTGTCTCAGCAAGTTTGATTACAGATAAAAAGATGGGACTTGTGAGCTGGTCCTGAATAATTTGCAAAGGGAAAGTAAGGCTGGATTCAGTGTGGTTCAACTGCCATGGCTCTCTGACAAGTGGCCCAAAGTTCGTGTGACTTCCCTTCTCATACTGACTTAACAGCATCAGGAGTAGGACAGAGAGCACCCCTTGGCTCCTCGCTGGGAGCTTCTGCATCAGGAACACAGCACCACACAGGAGATAGCTGATAATCAACAATGCATGGACTACATGGCCACAGTAAGACACGTCAAAAGAGGACTGGAGCTGCTAAGGGTCTGAGCAACTGGCTTTGATCTATGCCTTGGAAGAGGTTATTGACACTTCTCTCAGGTGGGTAACACCATGCATCTCAGAGATATCCCCATCAGCAGGTACCTATGACCTGAGGATCTGGAAGAGGGAACAACACAGATGTTTCTGGCATTCCTTTAAACAGGTTTAACTCTAGTTTCTGCTGCGAGCAATAAAAACTTCTGGTAGCTGGGATGCCCTGCTTGGTCCCCTCAGGGAAAGGCTGCAATCCCACACCAAGCCAAAGTGACTTTGCCCTTTGTGGCAGCTGTGAGGCTCTTTGTCATCTGTTTGCAGTTGTTTTCTTTTATCCAAATTGGTCTTTTTTGTGTGCTAACAGGCAATAATCAATGGTTTCAGTGGTGCCCAAACACAGCGTTTGATGGAGTTTGAGGCATCAGTCCCACAGCTCACTCCTGCCTCTGCCTGTTGCCGTATACCCTTCAACAAGAGCTGGGATGTGAAAAGGGACTTACCTGTAAGGACTGGAGCTAATGTGCAGAGCATTCCATTAAACCCTGTGGTAGATGCAGTGCCATGGTTTGTGTGAGGAGTGACCTTAGAAGCCATCTTGCCTTTTGAGGCACGTGCTGTCATTTGGCTTGGGAACTGCGCAGGATGGCATCAGGCACAGCCATAGTTTGATTTTTACAATGCAATAGCATTTGACTTGGGGCATTGACAGTGTGGCTAGAGGAGAAAACCACACCTGAGACAATTCTCTTGTAGCCAAGAGTATGAAACCTAATTGACTGAATATTTCTTAGTAACAGTGTTTTGGAGTTTGAGGATGTTGTAAAGTTGTAAAATCCTCTTTCTTCCTCACCCCTCTGGCAGTCCAAAAGGCTCACAAGCAAAGTCAAGATGTCTCAAGAGCAAGTTGTATTCTCATCCTGGCTGTCTTTGGTAGGAAGAAAATGGCCCCAGAAATGTGCTGCAGAGCAGAGCAGAGCCTACTCCTGCTACTTTACGATCAAGAAAAGTCAAACAGGTTTTTCAAAAGGCTTGAGGGGAGAGGGATGTAGAAAATGTGAGCTCCCAAGATGAAAAGACCTGGCAGAGTGGAGAAGAGGAGCTGATGGGACTCCACGCTCCAAAATTCTGGGGCAAATGCAAACCCAGTGATACAGGGTTTAAAGGAATGATGAAGAAACAGAGCCCTAAAACTAAGATGAAATCCAGCCTTGAGCTCAGGGGAGTATCACCCTGAATGCCACAGGTATGATTGCCTGTCCCTTGAATACATGTCATATGATGGAAACCATCCAGGATCTCACAGGGAAAATCCAGTGTGGCCAGGATGGAAGGGCATGGAAGGAAGGTTCATTGATGGCTGGCTCAGGGAGGAAGCAATGTTGTACCTGCTCATGAGTGTCAGAGAGGGAGGAAAGTCTCATAGCAGGATGGCATTGGTCTGTGCAAGTTGGCAGCTGTGCTGTGGATGGGAGAGTGACTTGATCGAGGATGCCTCTGGGAGGTGTCTGAGCTGGTGGAAGAACCAAGGGGTGGTGCTGGGGTGCAGTTTTTAGGACCATGGGTATTTGGGCAACAATCGCACTTGTATTTTAGGTGGGGAGGTGGATATCTACCGGCTCCTAGGCCAAGAGTTCTCATAGGAGAGAGGAGCCTTCCAGTACATGCAAAGGTGGCTACGGATTATCCCTTGGGAGAGATATTTGGAGTTCCTGCCTAAAGATCTCTGAAAATATTAGGTCAGCACCTGTGCCAGCCAGCAACCAACTGGAAAGGGAGAAATTAGGAAAGAAACAAGAAGCAGCGCAGCACTGAAACAAAGGTCTGGAGAAATTGCATCCTCTGAAGTTTTCAATATTTGACTAGGCAAGGCCCTGAGCAACCTGTCCTACCTTTGAATGCAGTCCTGCTTGGACTGAGTGACCTTCAAAGGTCCCTTCCAGTCTAAATCTTTCTGCACTTCTGTGATGAATGTTTGAAATACAGAGCAACCAGATCTAATTACAGCATTGGAGAAATCTGTGACACATCTACATCTTAAACCAGTGATCCCCCCACCATCTCATAAAACTAGAGACAGAACAGAACAAGGTGATCTCAACAATCTACAACAAAAAGGGATTCTGAAACGGGGAAACACTGAGGAGCGAACCATCACAGGAGCTATAAAATCATTAGTGGTATGGAGAAGGTGACCAAGGAATGATTAAGAATTAGGGGACACTGACCAAAGCAAGTGGGTGGGAGGTTTAAATAGAAGAGGAGCTTACAGAGCTTAAGCTTCTTACGAAGAGTTTGATTACATCTTCATAACCCCCTTGTGGATTTTATTGGCACAAGATATTGCTGAAGTAAAATGTACCTATGAATTAAAAAGCGATTCTAGGTATAGGGTGGGTAGGTCCGTGGCAGGGTATTTAACATGATAAAAATATAACGTGTGGCTCAGAACTCCTTGGACCACTACCTTGTGAGAAGGATCTCTTGATTTCTCAAGTGTTCTCCCTGACTACCTAATCCCAGAGAGCAGGGGGCTTCACTTTCCCTGGAAGTTCTTACTTTATGGCCTCAATCCCTTTGGCTGCAAATGGGATATTGTCTGGTTTTGGCAGTGTTATCGTGGCGCATCCCCATATTCCTTCCTGACTTAGGATCTTTTTATTAGGGTGAGGTTTTTTCAAGGTCTTTTGGCTACCTGGGCTTTGAAACCATGTCTAGGCACCTACCATATCCTGCAGCGTAAGTGGGGTCCTGTGTCTGGGCAAA
>WEIS01042517.1:7666-20434 GCA_013389965.1 Todus mexicanus
TGGGCAGGGACACCTCCCACTAGAGCAGGTTGCACAGAGCCCCATCCAGCCTGGCCTTAAAGGCTTCCAGGGATGGGGCTTCCACCACCTCCCTGGGCAACCTGGGCCAGTGTCTCTCCACCCTCGTGGTCAAGAACTTCTTCCTAACATCCAATCTGAATCTTCCCAACTCTAGTTCTGCTCCATTCCTCCCAGTCCTACCACCACATGACAACCTGAAGTCCCTCCCTGGCTTTCTTGCAGCCCACTTCAGATACTGGAAGGCCACAATAAGGTCTCCCTGGAGCCTTCTCTTCTCCAGCCTGAATAACCCCAACTGTCTCAGTCTGCCTTCATAGCAGAGGTGCTCCAGCCCTCAGATCATTCTCACGGCCCTTCTTTGGACACCTTCCAGCACATCCAGATCCTTCTTGTTATAGGGGCTCCAGAACTGGACACAGTGCTCCAGGTGGGGTCTCATGAGAGTGAAGTAGAGGGGGAGAATCCCCTCCCTCACCCTGCTGGCTATGCTTCTACCTGCTGGCTACACTTCTGTTTTATCCTCTTTGTTGCTTCTTGGTCTCTTTCTTTCTTTTACTTTCATTTTTTCTTTCCTATACTTCGTTATTAATGATTTAAAATATATCCTCTTCTGACCTGAATATCTCAGAGCTGTGAACCCTGCATTGAGTGAATTCCAAATACTGAATTCATTCTGTTGTATGTTTTCCAAGCATATTAATGTGAATGTAAATGTAAATGCTGTCATAGATGACTCTTTTTATATAGCAATAGTGTTGAGCTACGGTTGTATAACAACTTCCATTTAAAGGTCTTTTTCATTATTAACTTTCAACTATATATAACTCTGAAAAACAATACTTTTTCCAGGCTTTAATTTTCCATGTGTGATCACAGTTTGCAATGAACTTTTAGTGTGTGTGATCTTTGTTTATTTTTTTTGCTTTGTTTAGAGCTCTTTTCTTCATACTTTTCTGAAAAGAAGATGAAGAAATAATTCCCCTTCAAGTTAAAAACCTCTTACAATATTGCTTCTAAATAGCTTTAATACTGATTTTATAATAGGCTTAGAGAAAAATATACCAAACTAAACAAAAAAAATAAATTCAGGGAAATTATTACCACTGATCTACAATACCGTTTTCTCATTCCACAGAAAATTGTCTTCTTTTTATCCACGATATTATTAGATTTAGCAAATAGTTTTACTCATGCAATTATTTCTAGCATATCTGTGGAAGGCAGCAACAGGATTTTCTTAGCTGTTCCTGTCGGCATTTTTTATTAGAGACATTTTCCATCAATACTCAAACTGGAAAGTCCGAAGGGTTTTCTTCCATATTTTATTATTGCAAAATGTTACTTTGTCCTACAGGTATTTTCCGCAGGAATGCATTTTCTAATCTGCGAAAAAAGTTTCTCATTTTACCTTCCCAATTACTTTTGGCTTGGCTTTAGCGCACATAACCATTGAAAGTATATCGACAAAACGGAAGCGATAATTGAAGCTCAGGAAGATATTTTTGCCTAGGATCCTTCGCATTTGCTTGGATATAGATATACATTCATTCCTTTTTTGTTTCCTTTGACAGGAAACTTCATTTGATTAACTAAAATGGTTGTCTCACAAGAGGTAGTAGCGAGTTTTAAACCCAATCAAGCTGAAGATTATGATGGTACACAGTACAATTACATCTTTAGCTTCTGACAACAAAAGTCATGATTTTTTTTCCTCAATATGGTCCAAAAACTAGAGACAGTGATAGTTACTCACTCTTGGCTGGTTTATATAAAAATGTATTGGCTCATTGTTTGAAGTCTGTACAATGGGCCCTGGGATGATTTTCCAAGCACTGGTGCTTAGTGCCCACCTCAACCATGCTGTGAATTTATCCTGGGATGCAGCCCAACTACATTATCCCTCTCTACCCTCTACCCATGTCCTCACCTATCTGACAGAAGCTCAGGCACTGAGATTGGAAGGGAACTATGACACACAAGAGTCTGTCCTAGTCCACTCACAACTTTGGAAGGGATATTGAAACCCACATGCTACACTTATAGAAACAATAGTGGAACGCAAACAGCTGGTTTACTGATTTATCTACGTAACCTATTTTCAAAATCAAAGAAACAGTCCAAAGAATGAGATCTTTCACACAAGATACTTAAATCATCCTCTAGAACTGTACTGTGTGGATGTACAGAATTCCAGAGGAGAGTTAAATCTTCTCCAGGTACAGTCCCTCAGGATATATAAGCAATCTCCTTGGCAATCCTGAAAATGCAGTGCTCCCAAATGCATTGCAAATGTTGTTTGTTTGCAGCTTTTACATGGGAGAAATCTCTCATTTATCTTCCCCTCACTGTTAGCCTGGAGTCTACCAAAGCCCTAAATGGGAGAACAGCCAAAGTCTGCAAGCCACTAAGTGACAGCTTTTGCTGAGAGAGAGCAAAATGTGCAAAGACCTCTTCCACAACCGAAACACCCATAGTGAGGGAACATTCGATCAGGTATAGCTTCTAATTACCCCTACAGTAAGATAAGCCACAGCTTTTCTGTTGTTTGGTGCTCCTCCCCTTATGTTTTGGTGATGGGACTCACTCCATGAGGTTGGACACAGCAAAGAAGAAAACAGAGAAAGTCCTGAGAATTTGTAGGCAAAGGATGTCCCCTGGTGCAGTGGCACTGAGCACAAAGCCTGTAATTCTGCAATAATGGGGATTATTGAAAACATAGACTTTCTGTTAAAATGTTGTATAATGAATTAAAAGTATTTCCATATTTGTATTTTAAATCCTAATCTTGTAACTTTAGCATAGTGTCATGGTTTGGGGCCAGGGCACCCCCAAATCTGCAACAGAACGCTCTCTCTCCCTCCCCACCCAAAAAGGGAAGAAAGGAAAGAAAGGAGAGAGACATAGATTTGGAAAGGAAACTAGAACAGCTTTACTAAAACATGAAAATAATAATAACGGTAATAATAAAAGGTAAATATATACAAATATGAATAAAACCAGCATCAAACCCACCCCCCNTAATGGGTGCAAGTGGGAGTATAAGAGGTCCCATGTAAACAGAAAGGAAATGTGAAGGTGATAGGACATTGGAATGGGCTGCCCAGAGAGGTTGTAGAGTCTCCTTCACTGGAGACATTCAAAACCCACCTGGACGTGTTCCTGTGAGACCTAATCTAGGTGATCCTTCTCTGGTAAGGGGGTTGGTCTCAATGACCTCTAGAGGTCCCTTCCAACCCCTAACATTCTGTGATTCTGTGATAGCTTGGACCATTTTTTATTAATGAACAGGTCCTAAATTTTTTCTTTTTTCTTTCTTGGAATGGACTGCATCGACTGTTACCATGTTCTACAAACCAAAATTGAATGCAGAAGTTCAATTTAAATCTTGGCAACCCTTCAAGAACATTAAAAAGAAATTAAATCAATTTTGGAGAGACAAGCTGTTATATTCTAACTTTCTTGTTACATAAATGTTAAAAGAATGTTTTCTTTTTGGAATCTGTCCATAGAATATGTCCAAGACCCTTCTGCAGTAACCAGTGAACTGACCCACTTTTGTCTGTTAAAATATAGACATGAAAAATGTATTTTAAAGGGATCTGAGGATAGCCATACACCAACTGCAGTATGGTTGGTTAGTTGTTACCTTCCCAGTTCCTAAGGACATATTTTCACAGACAACTAAAATAGCACAGTGAACTTTCTCTTGTTTTTAGACTAACTAGTACACCATGTCTACTGGTACACCATGTCTACTGCTACAGGCTCTGACCCAAAAAGAGGTTACTAACATCTAAACCTCTTGTTGACTAAAGTCCATGACCTCATGATTGACCCCAAATCAAAGCTGTGAACAGACAGCCAGAGTGGCAACTGGACCTTGCCTGTTAGCTCTGTTCAGAATTATTTGGCAGAGTTGAGATAACAAACCTGTGCCCACACTCTCTTTAGTTAGCAGCACGGACAGTTCGTCCTTGGTGGTTATATGGACATTTCCACATTAATATAAAAGATGTATTTAAACCTATAATCAATAACTTTATTTTTTTTATGGAAAAGCTTCTGACAATTTCCAAAGCAGCTGAATCATTCTCTTAAGTATTTATAAGGGAACAATCCTGAAGGATTTCTGGAAATATCTAAGTTATTTATAAGAGGGATTGAATATAAGTAAAAGTGGTTGAGGCTGAATCTTCCCCTGGACAGATGTATAGTGCAGTTAAGAAAATTTATTACTATGAAGAATATGAAAATTTGCTTAATGCTGCAGAGCAAAGAGTGACCTTGTTGTGCCAAATGTCGACTGCAGACTAAGTGAAAACAAAAATAAGTGTGTGATGGAAGAACCCTTGAAAGATGCTGATATGCACCGTCTCAATGATGAATTAAAGATATCTCTATTTAGAAAAGTTAGCTACTTCTGTGAACACTTAAAAGTTCATGTTTTTATCTACTAATGAATAAATTATCTAGCAAAAGCAATACCGGTGTTATTTCAAATATAAACCAGTGTAAACTGGGTTACAGTTTAGCTGTGGGTTAGTAAAGTAGATACAGTATTATCATAGAATCATTGAGGTCGGAAGAGACTCTGGGGATCATCTACTCCAACCGTCAACTCTACTCTGCAAAGTTCATCCCTAAACTATCTCCCCCAACACCACATCTAAACGCCCTTCAAACACGGCCAGGGATGGGGATTCAACCCCCTCCCTGGGCAGCCCATTCCAGCAGCTGACTACTCTTGCTGTAAAATTTCTTCTTAATACCCAGCCTAACCCTCCCCTGCTGTAGTTTGGAACCATTCCCTCTTGTTCTACCACTAGTTACCCGTGAGAAGAGCCCAGCACCAACCTCTCTACAATGTCCCTTCAGGTAGTTGTAGAAAGCCATGAGGTCTACGTATACAGATACTACGGAGAAGAGAAAGAAGCACAGATGTTAATGAAAACAGATTCAAGAAATGTATAGGGAGGTGAAATATCTATGAGGTGAGTACGCAGCAGCACAATCTTCAAATAGATGTGCTGAACCATAATCAACTCTTATGTCTCATAAAACCATAGAATTATAGAATGGTTTGGGTTGGAAGGGACCTTAGAGATCATCTAGTTCCACCCCCCCACCCCGCATGCAAGAATTTGTACACTACCATCTTGGTTACAGAAATGCCCTTTCTTTTTCAACAGGAGGCCTGGCCAGCAGCTTTGTGAGCACAAAGCCACTCATCTCATATGTACCACTTAGTATTTTATTCCTTTTCAAAGTTTATTCTGTCAATAAATTAATGTGTCTCGTGTGATTGAAACTGTCGGGATTCTCAGTCATTACTAACTGAATGAAAATTGTTCTATAACTAAATACTCTATTGTGAGGAAACACACCTGAATGCAGAGAAGCTTAAATTTACATCTGCCTTCCTCTGTGTCACTCTTCTGGAGCTAGTTGCTTTTTCATGCCTTGCGAAATCTAATTTAGAGATATTCCAGGTATCTTCAGGTTTTTGTAGGCCCTTTAAAACTTTAGAGCAAAAGAAGTGTTAATGACCTCACACGCACTTTACTCACATCTGCGATGTAACAGACAAACTGCAGCGTTCTTTTCCTACCATTTAAAAATAATCAGGATTTAGTGGGGAAACTTGACAAGCGAAGCAGTGGTTTCAAGTGCTGCATATAATTTGCAAGCGCAGAGAATTACCGGCTGATTCCGCATCTCATATCATTGCATTGTACAAATGAAGGAGCACAACACGTAGAAGAGCAGCTTTAACATTCTCACTGTTATTATTCTCTCTCAAGATGTATTTCTGCCCCACTGGTTTGCCATTGTTTTAACAATGCATTGGTACACTCAAGAGAACTGGGCAATTAAGGTAAAGGCTTGTTTTCGAGCTAGATGAATTTCAAAAGGTTCAGCACTTCAGACCTGCTCATATAATCATACTACAGCTCTGAACTTCCACAGCCTTCTCTTCTGATATGCCAGTGGCCCCATACTTCTTACACACATGAAAGCTGAGGGCTTGCTCTGAGATCTTCAGAACTGTCTGAAGAAGCAGAAGAAAGCACCTTGCTTCTGTGTGTGTATGTAGAAGGAAGTACAGAGCTTCACCACGCAGATACTCAATGAAATGTCAGAAATCACTGTATTTTCAGAGACGCTAGTTTTGATTCCTTAAGAGTAAGAGAATTGCTTCCTGATTGTTGGTTTCTCTCAACAGGTGTACATGTTTCAGACTTTCCTTTGAGTAGATCAGATACACAGATTTTTATGTGCGTGTGTTTTCTGAAAGAGAAAAAAAATAAAATAGGAAACTATTTACATCTTACGCAATCCAAGACTATTTTTCAACATCTCAGGAATTTCTTTATTGTTATATATATGTATTCTATGTATTCGGTAATTAACAACAAATTTACCACACAGAAACACCCAATCTCCTAGATTGGAAAAGACATTTAAGAACATCTAGTCCAATCATTAAAATCCAATCACAAAATCTAGTCCAATCATAAAATCAATCATTATGAAAGCATCAAGAATATATGAAGGCTATTAAACATTTTTTCCTTCGAGTCTCTTCTCCAAACTCACATTTTACATTATTAATTGCTACTCACACACCTTCCATCATTGTTTTACCCGACTCTTTTGTAATATCAATCATGAAAATTAGTAGTTTATTAAATAAGCCATTGGAGAGGATCTGTGAACAAACCCCACCATGTTGCTGGAAGTGCAACTAGGTTTTTTTCCTTCTTTTAATCAGTCCAGCTTTTTTTCCCAATTGCCTGTCCTCTGGGTTTTCTACCCTGTACTGAAGAAGGCCATATTATAGTAACTTCTTTCTGAAGTGTTACAAATTCCATATTAAACCAATTCACTTTTTGGTGGTAGCTCCTCTATCGGAATACTTTCAGAAGCTGATTTCTCTGATAAATAGGATCTTTCTTCTAATTTCCAGCCGAAATATATTAGGCTCATATATATTCTACTATCAATGTTATCAATCTCACTTCTTTTTCCTTACCTCCTTATCTACCTCCTTGCTCTGACAGGGGGGTTGGACTAGGTGATCTTTTGAGGTCCCTTTCAGCCCCTAACATTTTGTGATTCTGTGATTTTGTGTTTCTCCATTTGTTGACGGTATTTCTATGACTTCTCAGGCTTCCTTTCTGTCTTCTCTCTTCAGACAGGCAATCTAATTTGCTGATCACTCTGACATCTCCTCTTCTGGTTTGGTTCAGGCATCAGTCCAGCTTTGCTCAACATGAATGACCACACGAAAGCAATTTTTATTAACTTGACATCAGGATGACTTCCATCTGCTAACCTCGCTGAAGATCATTATTCTTTGTCTATTTATTTGAGACACAGTCTGAACCTGTGGAATACGGGATACATAACATGACATCTTCATAATAAAAAAATATTCTGGCGACCTAACTTCACCTCTGGGATGGATCTTCCTTTGCACGACAGACATAGTTCATGATCTTGAGTAAATCACTGAAAACAAGGCTGAGGAACTGGAGTACAACTAAAAGCTACTCATCCTTTTGTGGCTGAACAGATTACAGAAAGGTAGCGGTCAATACCTTGACACATTATTATGGCAAGGCTTCACAACAGCTATAAGACAACTGAAATAAATAAAGACTGAAATAAATAAAGCCAGCTCCTGTGTTTAGAACTGGTCATTTATTAGAGCTTAGAAAAGGTTGTAAAAAAATACTTGAACATTTTATTCTTTTCTTCATTGAACTTTAGATGAAAAAACCCTGATGAAATAAGAAAATATATTCTCTACTTATTTGACAAAGGGTGAAAAGGAAGAAGGAATTATAGTTCACATTCTTATCAAAGAATATTTTTCTGATTCCACTTGGTTTGTTAGTACAGTGGTGCTGTGTAATTAGTTCCCACTGTTTTCCAAAAATTTGTGGATTTTTTTTTTTTAATATTGCAATATTTAAATTGCTTGGCAGTAAATTTGAAAATTATTCTGTCCAAGGCAAAATGGAGAATGCTGTCACCTTGGATCAGATTGCTTACAGTTTCAGAACAAAGTTATTGTATTGCATATGATTGCAATGCTAACAATTTTATTGTTGCCTTACTTAACTGATTAAATACTCCATGATTCTTTCAAGTGTTTAGGGTTCTTTTCTACAGTGAAATAATGTATGTTCTGGAGGATGGAGACAAACCAGAAGATACAGCAAGTACTCTGTGGCTTTCCCCAAAGACACTGAGTGGTTCAACAGAAAGATGTTCTACAAAAATCAACACAAGACCCACTTTGTCCTTCCTCTCCCGCAAAGCTAAGGTCTTTGCTTTTATACAATTAAGAACAGAAAAATGCATTCTTTTTCTGACTTTTTTGGGGTTTCTTTTTGTGGGTTTTTTTCCAACTCTTGATTTATCACAGATTCACAGAATTTCCTAGATTGGAAAAGACCTTGAAGAGCGACGAGACTGGGGAAGGGACTGGAGGGGAAGTCTTATGAGGAGAGATTGAGNGTTTACGTCAGTGAGTGAGAAGGATATAACCTTTAGTCAGGTGTTGGGTGTTTTTCAGCTGCAATATTTATTCAACAATTATTCAAGAAAATAACTTGCCTCTAAACTTGATTTTTTTTCCTAAGCAGAGAATGGTAAAGCTGTTGATAAAGTCAATTTTGTAAGGAATTGAAAAGAACTTTCCTCATAACCACATGCTTTTTGATCCAATGTCACAATACTTCTACTCTGTCCAATCACTGGTAATGGAACAAAGCATTGTATTATCAGAAAACAAATCACCTGAAGTGGTAAACGAGTCTGACATTTAAATATTCTGAATTCATTGGTAGTTCAACATGTAGAAGTATAAAAATCTCTTCTGTACATGAAGGGTTAAATGCAACATAAGACCTACATAATTTTATGTGGAAATACCAAGTGGCTTGTGAACATTCACGATCAAATGCTTTATAATTTTATCTCCATCTTTGTGGTTCAGTGGTGCCATATTGTGCTGCTTGCCTCTAATGAAGTAATTTTTTAAAAAAGATACAACAGAAATTATCAGAAGAGCCTTTTGTTCTTTCAAAGAATTAGAAAAGTATATATGGAGGAAACAGCTGTAGCTCAGGCATCATAGACTCCTGGACGTACTGAACAGATTTACCTCAACGTAATCCCTTTGCTGGAAAAAGAAGCAGAGAGTACAGAGCGCTACTTATGGGAAAATCTCTCCTCAGTTACAGAAAACACAATTCTAGTTATGAAAATGTTCTGATAAATTCTTACTTACTAAAATAGTCACGGGTAGTCACACAAGTTGGAATATAATTGGTGATCAACAGGATTTGGGAACTTCAACCTGCAAAACAGATCCCAGACAAATAGGTGCTCCCAAAGCACCCAAAGATTTTATTTAACTGGAATAAACTTACTGTTCTTAGCGTGGCACCTTAAAATTTTACAGAATACCTTTGGTTGGAAGAGACCTACGAGATCATCTAGTCCAACCTTCAACCTAACGCTGCAAGCTCACCACTAAACCATGTCCCTAAACACGATGTCCACATGCCTTTTAAATACCTCCAGGGATGGTGACTCTACCATTGCCCTGGGCAGACTATTTCAGTGTTTAATAACCCTTTCGGTGAAGAAATACTTCCCAATATGAGAAATATTTCCTAATATATTTCCTTTTCCTCTCCATATTTATCACTGATATAATCTCTCTCTCGCTATTTTGTGTTTGGTTTCATAGTTTTCCAAGACCAAAGATGTTTCTCTGCGTTGTGCCCAGAGGCTGAGTAGCGTAATGAGATTTTGAACCTGGATAGCTCCACATCATAAACCAAACAGAAATAAAACCCCAAAACATTTCTAGAAAAAAGAAGTAATTCTTAAATTATAAAATCAACCTTCAAAGTAGTCTTTATCTGCTCCAAAGTCTTCATTATGGTACAAATCAAGCCACCTTGCCAGCTTTTCAGTAGTATGAAGTACTCCATGCTTCCTATTCAGCCCCTTTCCAAATCGCTTCTATAATGTGTCTGTTCATCAGCTCTCAAGTCAGCACAATGTTATGTAGGTGAGAATAAAATAAATGAACCAGGCAAAAAATCCTTTGGATGTAATCATGGTGCAGTTGCAGGGAAAGGCATTAGCAGGGAGGTGCTTGATAGTTTACAATCCTCTGCAACAGATTTAGGCGTTGATGCTTAGGAAAAGAGTTTCTATTAAAGAAATCTAAAAGAACAAAAGATGCAACAGCACATGCTTAGAGAATTCTAAAACGCAATCACACAGAGGAAAAAAGATGGTTGCAGGAGCTAAGAATAAATTCTCCCCACAATCACTGATAGTTTACTCCTAAAAGAAGATTTAAAATGCTACTTGTATATATTTTTGCCTCTCTTGTTACATAAATGTTGTGAAAGTCCGTTCTTTCCTCGGTGCCCACACAGCCTGCAGGCAGAACTCAACCCAGTGCTTCCATTAACAGGGAAAATATGGATTTGTCCCTGTAAAATAATTGTCAACATCAGTGGGCAAGAGGTAGGAGTACTCTGCTTTAACAAAAGGTGAGAACAGAAATGTGGGTTGCTTTAACGGATTATTTGCCGCTCCCAGAACAAAGGTTTTATGCTCCTAAAACTATTGTCACTTATGGAAATAGTAGCTGAAAGCACCTCAGAAGTAAATTAATTCTATTAATGGGTGTGAATAATATTTCACTCCATCATTAATAGAGCGTAAATGTTCCTCTAATAGGTGGCTTGTAATCTAAATGATGCAACAATGATCCTTGAGTTTAGCCTTCTAATTTTTCTTACAGTTTTTATCCTAAATCAGTCTCTAGGAAGCTTTCCTTGCAACACAGAAAAAGAAGCAGCATTTGCATTTTACTCCTATGTCAATTTGATTATAATTAGAGGAGGTAAAAAAGACAGGCCGTATTATGGTAAATTGTTTTTGTATTTAATTTTATAGCATGAATACTAAAATATAACTGAAATGTCTCTACAAACCCTTCTAACTTAGCCTGAAGGAGAGATAACTTTTAGGACTATCGTCTTCTTCCATACTGCTGTATCTTAACAATACATTATTTGCCAAAATTGTTGAGTAGGTACTATCCCATAAATATCAGTATTGCCTATAAACTTTGAAACCAAACCCACTTTTGATACCGGAACTTCAGCAAAAACTATTTGGTATTTTTCATTAGGCAATTCAGAAATTTATTTTATTTTATTTTATTTTATTTTATTTTAGTTTAGTTTAGTTTAGTTTAGNTGGATTCAGGGATGCGGCCCAGAACCTGGGGCCCAGCCAAGGCCTGAGCCGGGGGCTGAGACCGGGGCCGGAGGCCTCAGGGCAAAGCTGAAGCTGCCAAGGCCAAACCCAGCGAGGAAGAGTCCCGAAGCCAAGAGAGCAGCTCGAGCTCAGGGAAAACCCAAATGGCAAAAGGCCAGGAGAGAAGGGCCGAGACCCTCGTGATCCCTCAGCTTTAGACCAAATATGAAGTATATGGATATGGAATACCTTGTTGGCTAGTTAGGGTCACCTGTCCTGTTGACTCCTCCCTGAAGGTGCAGCCTTCTCTTTTCTGCATCCCTCGTGTGGTACGCGAAGTCTACCAATGACCTTGGTTCACATACCAATCCTTGGTACTAACTCTAAACATGGAGCGTTCTCACTGCTAGAAGCAGACACTGTCTGGTAAACATGCTGCTAACTTCAGACAGACTTTGCTGAAAAGTAAAAATCCTAAGACAGAATTGTTCTGTTCTAACCCAAACCAGGACAGCAACTAACTACATATATTCACCAATACACCTGCATATATCCACAAATTACTGCATAGATTCACAAATTCCTACATATACTCACAAATTCCTACATATACTCGCAAATTCACCTTCTCTGGTGGAACCTGAACAAATCACAAATGTCAGATGTTCTCCCTTGGCAAGGAAACAGATATACATTTTCTGCCACCCTAATAATCCTGGGGTTATTTAGGGGAAGCGTGCATAAACCTTAGCTCAAATCTATCCTAAGCTTCCTCTGCAATCAACTTGGAGTCATTTTCTTTCTGACTAACTGTGAGATATCGTAAAGGTTTGATGGTGCATTTAATAGAGCTGTTAATAGAGAAAGACAGGTGTCCTCACAGGTTTGTAGGACACATCATAAAATGGCGATCGAAACTGTATGAGCTGGATTGCCCCAAGGCTATCATGAATGAATGAGTTGCTGTTCCAGTGCACAATAAGCTTGTGGAAATGCCTGTCTTGCCAGAGGCGCTGGAGGCAAACAGCGTATTCTCAGTGCCCGACTCTTAAATGCCCAAATTGAGCTACTTTCAAACCCATCCAACTATTCCAGTTGCATTCTTGAAGAAGATATCTCTTCCTAATGAGAATAACATTGGACAGACTGGAGAGCTGGGAAAAGATGAACCTCATGAAGTTCAACAAAGACAAGTGTAGAGTCCTACATCTGATTCACAGATTGTTAGGGATTGGAAGGGACCTTGAAAGCTCATCTAGTCCAATCCTCCCCATTGCCAGAGCAGGATCACCTAGATCAAGTACCACAGGAATCCGTCCAGGTGGGTTTGAAATGTCTCCAGAGAAGGAGACTCCACAACCCCCCTGGGCAGCCTGGCCCAGGCTCTAGCCCCCTCACTGCAAACGAGTTCTTCCTAATATTCAAGTGGAACCTCCTGTGTTGCAG
>WEIS01042531.1:0-32026 GCA_013389965.1 Todus mexicanus
AAAACTCGGCTCCTATCCGGTCCTAGCGGCACTCACAGGTTCCTGGTAGGGTTTGGTCCTTAAGCACAAAGAGATGGATCAGTGGCAGTTACAGCCTAATCCAGTGAAGGTCTGCAGAATTCAGGTTCCTTCGTCAGTGGTTCCTCTTGAGCTGCCTTCTCTGCACACCCAGCACCGCACTGCTCCGCTCTCTCTGCCAGGCAGCTGCTCAGGAGGTGATTCAGACACAGTTCTGCTGGATTCAGCACAGGGCAGGAACTGATCATTCCCCAAACGCCTCCTGCTCGTTCCTGCAGCGTATCCTAAGCGAGGCTTTTGACCTTCGCTCCATCACGGTGCGTAGTGGGGAAGTCTGTGGCTGGGTGTGCAGGATACAAGCGAGCCCCGTGTCCCTGTGCTGGGCATCCACTGTGGAACAGCCAGTGCTGGCAATGGGCGAGGTTTTGTGATTCAGGTCACCACCTCCCAGATGCTTCTCCGCCTTCCTCCCAAACCTTCTTATCCTCCCACATCCTTCTCAGCCTCCCACCCCTTCTCAACTTACCTCCCCTTCTCGGCCTCCCACCCCGCTTCTGCTCCTAACACTTCTCAACCTCCCACCTGTTCTCAACCCCCTGGCTTGCCTTTGAGGGGTAGACTTCAAACCACACTGGAAGCCATTGAGGTGGGTGGGACCTTCAAACGCTGGGCCACGCTTCTAGCAAAGGCCACCTGGTTGGTGAATGCCAGAGGGTCTACCCCTTGAGCTGGCCTTGCCCAGTCCAAACTGCCACGTGCTGTAGGAGATAAAGTCCCTGTGGTGTGCACGAAGAACATCTTAGTGAAGGTGGTTGGGGTCAGTCCTGCTTCAGGCAAAAACAACCTCTCTGGGCAGCCTGGGCCAGGCTTCAACACCCTCTCACCAAAGAAGCTCCTCCTCAGGTTTAGATGTTTGTTGTCCTCGTACACTTTTGCAGAAGCTTTTTTCTTGCCTGTGCTTTTTATATTTCCTTTTTTTTCTTCTTTTTTCTTCTTTCTTGCTCATATTTGTGGGGAGTTTGTGCTTTTCTTTCTCTTTGCACTGGCTCTTCCTTCCTTCTCTCTACTGCCTTTCACTACAGTTACAGACCTCATTCGGGAAAATCTTCTAGGGTTTATGTCAGGTCAGTTATTAATCCTGTATATACCTCAGGGTAACCACCCAAACCAGTAACAAACAATCAGAGGCTGCTGCAGATGCAACAGAAGCACAGCCACAAGCAAAATCTGGCATTTCCCCCACTGGAAACGCTGATTGCAAGATCACCGTGGAAATGTGAAGGCAAGTGTAATATCCCTGCCCAAATCACAAACCCTGTGATACAACATGGGCCGCAGAACCTCCTGGAGCCCACCCGCTGCATTTGCAGAATTTAAGTACATACGAACAGGAAACTGGCTCCTTTCCTAGTGTTCTCCTCAGATATTCTGAAGCTGGATGAGGAGGTTCTCAGAGCGACCAGGGAATTGATTCTCAATGCAGGATTACAGGGGGTAAGACAAACCATTATTTCTAAGGGTGGTGGACAGCAAGGGCCAACAGCATCGGGAGCCACACGGGTGGGTTCCACCGACTTCGGCTGCTGCGAACACAAAGACAAAGCTTGTGGCTGATAGATTTGTTTTTATTATTACAGAACAGATGAACTAAAATAAGCCAACAATATAATTTTATGCCGACAGCCGTCTTTCTAGCACAGGCGGTGACTGACTCACTGCACCCTTCTCCCCCCTCCCTGGGTCGCTGGTCAAGGGGAAGCGACTGGTGGTGGCTCTCGCAGATGGGATTTGGACTCCAGTGAACTTACTCTTTTGATCTGTAGAGGAGTGCCTGGAAGAGCGGAGGCAGAGGAGCAGGGGAAAAAAGAGTATATATGTTGTAGGAGCGATAAGCAGCAAGGCTTGTGGATCCTCTTGCGCATTCACGTGATGTGACCAGGTAGGTGGGACAACTGGAGAATCGTGCCCACTTCCAACACGTAGCAAGCCCCTAGTTGCTACTCTAGGCGAGCCAGGAGTTTCTTCCCATTCCAAGCTAACAAAGGGCAAGACGCACTCAGCTGGGGAGTTTTTGGCAAGGTAAGGGGCAGTCTATGTAAAACCAAACCGAAAAACCCCCCCCCGCCCCCCCCTCCAAAAAAACCCGAAAGAACAAACCCCCAAACAAACCTGCATTTTAAGCCACTTCAAAGTAAAAGTCACTTCTTAAAATATAATAGATTTTTTTTTTTTTGAATGGCAGGACCACCATCCTAGAAAGACAAAGGGCTTGCACTCAAAACCAAAGAAAGAAAACCAAACAAAAAAACCCCAACCAACCAACCAAATAAAACCCAACCAAAAAAGCCAAGCGTGGCCCCACTCTCAGGCTTGGCTCTTCTCTAAAACCAGCACTCGCCATCCCATCTGAATAGGTAAAAGGAGGAGTGGACAGAAAATAAAATAAAAACTGGTGCAACTTCTCGCCGGTGGCGCCTTAACCCAACGCTCCAGACAGTCCCGTACGGCTACACGGCCTGTGGTGGCAGCTCTGATCGCTGTATATGTCGGTATGTATCGCTGACCGCATACATACACATACGCACAGAATAGATAATAGTGTTTGTAACGTTAGTTTGGATCCTGCAGGAGGGCTCATCTCTCTTTCACGTGGTTCTGTGCTCCTGCGCTGTTGCTGCTCCCGTTGCCGCTCCCGTTACTGCTGCTCCCGCTGCTCCCGCTGCTGCTGCAGAGGACCTCCGTGAGGTCGTCCATGATGGTGNACTAAGAGCAAAGGCGGCCCAACCCCCACGTCCAGTGTTAGGGAATCTTTGCTTTTTCATTTGAAGGTAAGTTTTAAACCCAACGGGTTCAAAAATCGGGAAGCAAGAACAATCTTTCTTTAAACCCACATTTTATTTTTGCAGCCAGTAATAAAAATGAGAGCTTCTTCTGGGTCCTTATCTAGTTTGTCCAGGAGTAGCAGGTTTTTCCCCTGGAAGTCCATAATGCTTGGGAGACTGAGTCACAGATCCTGACATAGAAACAAAGGCACCCGGGCCTCGGTAGCGTGCAGCAGTTTGACTGATTGGATGTAACCACTTCCCTCAGTTCGCTGTTGAAATTCCATCAAATGGGGGAAGAATCAGAAGGCAATACTGGGTGCCTCCCACCAGCTGCAGCTGAGGTTGCGCTTACTGGAGCGGTCCCATTACTGGACAATTGCTCCAGTAACACTCAAAGTGAAACTGAGGTGAGCTAAAATAAGCCACGGCTGCTGTCCTGCTGGACCCACCGTACCAAGTGTGTTACTGATCTAAAGTGCACCCTGGCTCCACAGACAAACCACTTATGTGACATATCTTTGGGGTCCTTGAACAAGAATATATTAAAGAAAAAAAAGCCAGCTGCAGGTGGCTCACCAGGCACTGTCTCACTAGATGCTGGCTCTTTGCAGATCAAAATGCTTCAAGCAAAGGCCACAGGCTTAACGATGGCTCTCCTGTGTCATGTCCCCAGTTCCCCAATTAGCTGCTGAAGTGGCTCAAGAAGGCAGCTGATTTTAGTCCGGGTTAAGCCCACCTGCAATAACTTCAGGTCTCTTTTCTTCCCCTCAACCAAAGGCATTTGGTTGCATGTAGCAATCTTATTAGGATGTAAATTTGAGTTGAAAAATTACCTTCCTATTGCATTTTAGTTCTTAAAACCCCACAATCTTCTTAAATCTTTGGAAGAGAAGGGAGACTGCAAACAATCTGTGGGACCAGGCCTGGCAGGGTGAGGAAGACAAGCCGCATTCCTGGCAATCCAATTTATTTCCCCTTTAATGCATCGCGGCTCTAAAAAAAGGACCACCAATGTTAAACCTGGCAAGCAGCAGGCTGTATGGAAGACATACACGCTGACAGTTTTCCAATTTTTATCCTCTCTGAACCCAGGCTAGAAGATCTCAACATGCTTGAAGACAAAGACGTACTGATGATGAAACAGAAGCCAAGGGGATGAGATTGTGAGGCTTTCACCCCAATTCATACACCAGTGCTGCAAGTCATACTGCAAGAACGAAGCAAGTTTCAAACCTCCCTTAAAAAAACCAACAAAATATCCAACAAAGCAGTGAGGAAGCTGTCTGGCAGACAGCAGACATACCGTATTTTGTTGGAAAGACGTCCTCATCTGTCACTAGTTTCTGCACGGAACTCATGACGAAGTCAACGTACTGAGGAGCAGTGCACTTGATCTTCTTTCCCCGCTCATCATACCAGTAGTACTGTCTGTGGGGAGAATCGACAGCGTCACCACATCGCTCCTTAGCTCCAAAGATCAACCCCACCAAGATTAGTGTCACCATAATATAACCCGACGGCTGCAACGTTACCAAAACACATCCGAGCTGCCACAGCAGAGGTTCACCTCAAGGCATCATTCTACATCAGAACCCTGGAGTGTCTGTCAGCCAGTTCTGGTTTGTGTAGCTGTTTGTAAAGGGCAGCAACCCTGCACAGTGATAAACTGGTGATCTTCTAGTGTGCAGCGTCACAAAACACTGCCTTGGGGTGCAGTGTTACTGAACAGACGGAAGGTGGCTCCAGAACACCAGCTTTTCCAAGCGGTTTTTCCAAGTCCTGGCAGCGTTTTTAAGCACTACAAATCCTGCTCCACTGCCCAATCTGGGCAGAGTTTTCCAGACCCTCCTGTGCATCCCCACTAACGTGCCACAGGACTCTGCTCCTTTGGGTACAGGCTCCCCAAGACATCTGGATTTACACTGCACTCTGCCGTTGGTGAATAATCCTGTTGGATCCTCAGGGACAGGAGACATTAGCACATTGCCTGGCTCTTCAGAGGCAACCGTAATTCAACAGCCATAATCGATTCACTGCAGCCATCCCTCACCTGACCGAGAACCTGAAGGCTGCCAAAGCACTGGAGATTTAAAAGCCAGGGTTAATTACAGCACCTTTAGCTGTCTATCCATCGTGTTAGGCACACACACACCGAGAAATGCTTTACAGATGAGGAAACTGGCCAAACACTTCCTAATTATTATTTTTTGCCTACGTCACACCAGAGGTGTCTGGAGTCCCAGCTCCTGAGCTCTTCCTTCAAATGGTCTAAGCTCCCAGCGCTGTATCATTACAGGACTGGGAAGAAATCCACTGTACTGGTCTCCCCAGCAGACAGCGTAGGTGGCGTTTGCTGCCTGCCTTTGGAAGCAAGGTTGGAAGTGGTCTGAGCATCAGAATTTGGCTAGAAAGACCAACACCTCCCCCAACACACGAGCCCCTAATGCCAGGGTACCATTTTTTGCCTGCCTGTGCAGCTCCAGCTCATGATCTGTTACCAGACATTCCTCACACAAACCACTGAACGAGCCTCACTGCAGCCCTAGACAACTTCAGGGTGACATTTAGCCACCTGCGCACATTTTTTTTTTGCCTTAAAGTTGAAATGTTTTTCCTGGGCCTAACAGGACTAGTCCCATCAAACTAGAAGAATCTAGACATGCTGCTTGGGAAGTGAAGTGTCATGTATAATGACCAGCAGAACAGTCCTCAAGCAACTAAAGGAAAGTGTCAAGGAACAACGGAGAAGTTTTAATTTCCAATGTTTTTTCATTGCCAGGCAAGATTCTTCAGGGCCCTGGCGGGGTGGTGAGGTGAAGACACAAGTGACACTGTTCCTGTCCCAAGCTATATGAAAACAAGAGGAAGCTGCAGAAGTAGAGTAGTTCAAACTTTGAGGAAGGGCAACTCAAAACTAGTTCTGCTGCCACTGAAGGTTTAGAACTTTTCTTCCAGCTCATTTGCAGCCTGTGCTGGTGCTTGGTCACGCTGCTGTTTACTGGAGAGAGCAGCTGGGCTGCGAAAGGGGACAAAAAAGTGAGATGAAACCAGCAGGAATTAAAAGCACTTTGTAGAGCTATGTCAGGCATCAAAAACAGCGTTTGGACCCTTGGGCACAGACCATGTTCCTCATCACTGATGGTTTCCTTCATGTGGTCCATGTGGAAGGTACTACACAATGCAGAGCCCCAAAATGGGCCACCTCTTCTGTCCAGTTCTGCAGGAAGCTGGAGAAGGACAGTTCCAGGCAACACAGACTAATTTTGGGGTCTTAGGATCACGCTTGTTGCCAAGAGCAGAAGCAGACTGGAGTGTCTGCACCTCAGCAGCTTTCTCGTGCTGCACGAGTCCTCCACTCACTCCACGACAGAAAGCATAGCTTAGAGCTGCCTTTAGGCGCTAAAGTGCATCTGAGTAACTGGATTTCAGTTAAAAGAAACAGTTTGGCAACAGTCCACGTGGCATGAAGATGGAAGCGAATAAATCTGCTGGAACATCCCACCGCATAATCTTTTGCCTTTTTTTGAAAATCAGGCAGTAATAGGAATTCAAAAGAAGAATCATTAAGAGTAAGGGGACAGCTACAATGACTGTCCTGTTGATTACAGCCACAGGTCTTCTTCATGTTTCAGGTGCTGTAGACAGCGTCCTCACAGGTCTTGGAGGGAGAGAGAAGCCCCTGACCTGCCATGAGCATCTCACACCTGCTCTGCAGCTCCCACCCACGCTGGAGTTATTGCTGTGAACAAGATTGGAAGCAGGTTGTGTTGGGGCCATCGAAGGGCTTGGTGGGGCACAGAAGCCTGAGCACATTCCAGCGCTGGCACAGTGACAGCACAGCCCGTGTTAGGCAACAGATGGGAAGCAGAAAGGATGAGAAGATGATGATACTTAAAGGCACCTTTCAAAGTGCTCACGTGACACAGACTTTGATTGTTTTGTTTCCTATGTAAAAGTCTGGCAGAGTGAAACTTCCCCAGCGTGGAGACCATGAGGCAAAGCTTCCAGAAGGAGGCTGGACTAGATGATCCTTGAGGTCCCTTCCAACCTGGTATTCCATGATTCTATAAAAGCCAAATGCTGTGGAGATGACGTGGTCTGGAAAAGGAGGAGAGCTGTCCTGCCAGAAATGCCGAAAGATGAGTTCTGAAGAACGCGGGACAGCAAATTGTATCAGATGCAAGGGCGGTAACACAGCGCGTGTCAGCAGCTCAGAATGGCTTTGTGGTGGGACTGGGGCAAAGAAACGTCTAGATGGGGGGGAGGAAAAAAGAGAGAGACAAAGGAACCATCACGTAGAAGCACAGAACTGGGGGAGCTTAAATATAAGAAGACTAAAATTTCCATGTTAAGATTTCTAGAAGGAAATACCTGCCCTATGCAGTGATACCAAGGGCAAGGTAGACATGAGCAAGGTGACCGTAAGGTTAGGAAAAATGAGTGATAGGGAATTACCAGTTAAGGGATTCCACCAGACCAAAATGAGACCTTTCCCGCTTATCTGTGAGTGGCCTGGAAGTTTGCAGCCATCCTTGATTTCTGCCTCAAGAGTTGTCATCTCACCCTCATGAACAGCACTTGAGCTCCGAGTTATTCCACTCACTTCGAGTTTTGCCCAAACGTCATCTCAAAACCTGCGTTAGAGCCCGTGCTGCTTTGAAGCCAGTTTGTGTGCCAGTAAGCTACAAAACATACTAATACAATAGTAAATACTGCATTAAAAATGTTTTGCAGCGAGTGATAAACACATTAATGAGCAAAATTAAGTCATTCCCAAAGTTACATTCACACCGCCCTCATTAAATGCTGAAGATCACCGGCCATTCCGCTCTTTCTCTTGGCATTATCCCACCTTGCCAGCAAATGCTCCCATCTGTTCCACAAGGCGGCTGAGTTTTGGTCAGATGTCTCAGGGACCCTAGGCAGAAATTCTCCTCCTGGCCGGGTGCAGATGGCCCTGCCGTCTCACATGTCTAACAAGATGGCTGAGAGCTGCATCTGTCTGCACTTCGTCAGGTGGCCGGAGCTTCTCTGAGATGTTGAAACCTTACCTCAAATATTTAACTCCAACTGGCGTCTATTTTGCCAGCAAACCCCCTAGACTTCGGATGGAGTATTTGGATTTGAATGCAAAGTAACTTGACAAACAACTTGTTCTCAAAAGTTACTTCAACATCTCCGCCATAAATACACAAAAGGCTTCCTTAGGAATGACCAGAAAGGTGTGATCCAGAACGGACCTTAGAGAACTGGGAACGTGGAGCACATGGCAACCTGCCCCCTTATTCCAAGGTACTGTAATTCTGTGGCAATCCCGCACAGGTAGATGCCATTATTTTATTCCAAAGTACCTCAAGATTACAGCCACAGAAGTTCAAACTCCGAGTGTCCACCAGGTTAATCAGCGACTCTGGTACACTTTATAAACTGGAGACAGATCAGAGGGCCAATAAATCAACTGGTGTCTCCAACACAATACACACATTCTTACCTTACTTTGTTAGGGTAAGATATAGAACAAAAAAACCCACACAAAAGAAGAGGGCTGGGGAAGCAACATACAGCTTTGTGATAGTCACAACTTGGTATCGCAGAATCACAGACTGGTTTGGGACGGGAGGGACCTTTCAAGGCCATCTAGTCCAACCCCCCTTGCAGGGAGCAGGGACATCTGCAACTAGATCAATTCAAATATAAACTAATGAGCATCTTCGAGGCACTTCCTCCATGTTCTATTTCAACCTATCTCTTCCGAAAAGAGGAGCTGGGAAGGGCAGAACCTGAGAAGGACTATCCAAATTAAAGCTATCCAGAGAACACGCTACGGAGCAGGACCTTCACAGCTGAGCCGTGTTGAGGTGTGTAGCTTGGTGACCTCAGTCTCTCTGCTTTTCCACAGCCCCACGCACTTGACAGAAGACTGAAACACGCAGCCTGCAGTTTGCAAACGTGAACCTGTCACCTGCCCCCCCGGCACAGGAAGATGCTGAGGTTGTTATGCTTTAGCTAAACACAAACCGTTTTGAGAGCTTCACCCAAGTGTGGACGTGCTTCCTGTTATTCCCAGACAGCGCAACTTTTCACTTTTCCAAAACAAAGGATAGGAACATTCAGCTATCGGTCCTCACCGCTGAAAATACAGAGTACAGCTGGAGCCGCCTACAGGCACTTCCTCTCTTTATCCTGCAGCACAAACCACTTACAGAGAACTCTTGTTTAAGGCTGACTGGAGCAGAACGGAGTGACATGTTCACAAGTTCCCTTCCACCACCTCCCTTCAGCTGCTACTTCCCATCAGCCAAGTGGATAAACAGTTAAATCCAGGCCCGTGGGCAGCCAGCGCTGCACCAGGAACTAAAACATGACAGAGTTTGGGAGCAAGAGTCAACAAACACTCATCGCACTGATCACCATTTCTCCTTCACAGACACGCCGTCTCCTTTTGATACAATCAGGGTCCAGGGGAGATTTATTACTCTCTGCTGCAGCCTGCTTTCAAAGTCCCTAGTATGGCTTTAATTCTCCACCAACGGTTCTAACTTTTACATGCCAAAAATACCCTCTGCAAGCTTTGCACTCTTCAGCATGCTCTCGAAGAAAGCCCCTGATAGGAATTTCAAGTGTCCAAGAGAGCCCCAGCCCATTCTGCAAGGACTTCTTCCTGAGCACTACGTACCGACTGTCAGAGATACCATTTTCTGCTCCATACATTCCCTGGGATGTTTGTTTGATGTGCTATAACATGAACTGCTCAGTCTTCTGTTTTAAAATCCATCTCAACTAAATTAATCCCAGGAAATGCAAGAGGAGAGAAGAAAAGGACTATCAACACATGTGCTGGAGGGAAAAAAAAAACCCCGCAACACAACAGGCTTATTCATACTTGCCTGGATCTCATATTCCATCATGTTGGGCTGTGCTAAACAGGAGCAGGAGTTTACGGTAACTTTTTCTTCTATTCCCCATGTACAGCTAAAGTACAAAGCTCTCTTTCAGAAGTGACAGCTAGTCAACATTACAAAAGTCTACTAAGTCCTACAGGGGGGAAAGTGCCAAACCAAAACGTTTTCCTTACTCTTTGCAAAGCTGCCACTTGTGTCCTCCGTGCCCAGGGCGGGCTCGGGCAGAAAGCCAGTGGCTCCCGTCGGGCTCGAGGTTATCCGTCAGCAGCCTGGTGCTCTGTCAGCATTCCAGCTAGCGAAAGCACCCTCTGAGGTTCTCGCAATTCGTTATCCTCCCCGGCCTTCTATGGAATCCCAGCACTGCTACCAGGAAGGACAGTTCTGCCTCGCTCTTCTCCTCTCCCCACAAGATACGCACGTGGTCATTTGTCTCTCTGATCTGCCCTTATACAACCACCTCAGAGCAGCAGAAGATTCTCATCCTTCTAGTCCTCCACAAAACCAGATTCCCACCACCCTGCACTGCTGAGGGGAGAGCAGAGGACGTGCAGCTGCCACATCCTCACTGAGCAGAGATTGGCCGTGAAACACTCGCCCAGTGCCACCCAATACCGATCTCCTCCCCAAAAGCAGCTCCAAAGACTTCATGGAAACCTTGTAATTGTAAAAATCGACTTACGTATTGCACACTGCCATGGTCTGGCACGACTCGCCCGTACAGAACTCTGAGATTGTACTATACTGTAAGTTGATGTGATGAAAGAAAGTTGTTGCTGAAAAATAAAGACAAAGGAAAGAAATTCAGAAGTAAAATACTTTCAAACACTGGTTTATCCTCCAGACAATGACTTAAACAGAGCAAGTGAAGTGATCTCAGAGTCTTGAGCTTGCATACAGATTTAAACATGATTTAGCCAAATGAGTCTAATGATTGAACTGCAAAACAAAGAGGTACATAGAGTGAGAGCTCTTGTTTTGATTGAAGATGAAAGCGCCAGGATGCATCAGCTCTTATTACTCACTAAGCAGCAAGACTAGACTGGAAGGTGGCTCCGTCCTCAGCCTCACCTCTCCAGCAGAACACTCTACCCCAAACTGAAGGCAAACAATTTGCTACATTCTTCTCAAGCCAGACTTAAAATGTACAGCGGCTAGAAAACAGCAGTTGTAGTTCCCATGATGTACCTCCTTTAAAACGAACCAGCATGAAAAGCAGGACACTTCCACGTCTTACAAACCTCCTGAGATAATTTAACATCTTAATACTCCTCAGGGGGCACCTCGCTTTTTCTTAATGAGTCTCTATAAACTTCCCTAGTGTGCGGGTTAAAATATTTTCTTGCTCCTGCCACACGGTGTTGAAAATGTAAACACGACTGGGTCACAGCCGCAGGCTGGGATGGGCAGGTGAAGCAGGAGCGCAGGGAAGTGCTGAAAACCAGCGCTGAGACAATGCGCAGCTACAGCAGCCACAGTCAGAGTTTAAACTCACAGTCGTTTCACCAAAGCTTAGAAGGAGTGAGGAGAAACCCAACCAAAAGACTTCAAAACTTCTGGCTTCAGGCGTCACTTGCTTTACATGTAAGGCTTAATAAATCACCATTTTTACAACGCTTCTGGAAGACCAGTGGCTTGAGTCAGAAAGCAAATAGTCAAAAGGAACCTGCTGGCCTTCAAAAGAGCATCAAAAACTCTAACGCCCTCAGTGCCACAGCAAGGGAGCTGGAAGGAGGCTTCTATGCTGCTGAGCACAGCCGGTTTATACGTAAGGCGGCTTAATTACTATCTGAGGTGTAATGACGTGCATTCTGCGGTAAGAATAAATACTCACTCGGTGTTGTTCTAAGCGCTGAGAACAGTAAAAAGAAGCAGAGTGACCCAATGGGCGTGGAGAGCGAGCTCAGAGCTGTATGATCGTGATACTCACTGTTGCTGGCGAGCCACTCGTTGAGGTCGATTTCTCGTGGTAACATCACTAGCTCCTTAAATTCGAAGTCCGTAATCCTGGATTTTGTGTATTCTGGCTCTAGGTAAAGTTTCTTCTCTTCCGGTGCTGGCTTTTTACCATTTGGCTTTCCCTTGGACTTCCTGCGAGAGATTGGAGAGAGAGAAGAAAGGTTACTTTTGCTGTTGATGAACAGCTACAAGACACGAAAGAAGCTGGTTTATTCAAACTCCAGTATTTGTGTTTACGCTGCTCCTCCTGCCTTCCCCCAAACCTGGCTTAACTTTTTCTTTTATTAAAGCAAAAGATAGTTTCTTTAAAAGTGTACTTCAACCCAGTCACTTTTTTCAAGTAACGCTGGAAGTTTTGAATGGCCTTACGAAACTTAGGCCTGAGCTGCTCCCTCTCCATCGCCCTCTTCCCAGTTCAGACGGAGTCTGAGCTGCTCCCTCTCCATCGCCCTCTTCCCAGTTCAGACGGAGCCTGAGCTGCTCTCTCTCCGTTGCCCTCTAGCCCTACGTTCTCCGAGATACCAGAAGCCTTCTGGAACAGTATCCATGACACCAGCGAGAAGCACGGCTAATTACAAACCCACCTGCCTTCTCAACTCCCAGGACACCTGAGACTGAAAGAGCCGAGTTCATTTTTCCCTGAAAATCCCTTAAAACCTGACACCTTATGAAAAAACTTTCCATTTGGACTTAGAAAAGCAGACAAAACACATTCCATAAAATGCACTGAGCTCCACGGTGTATTACGACTCTTCATCTTCCATGTCTCAAGTGTTTGTTTCCATCACCGGAGTTTTCCTCTCGCTCTGTAACATCCTCAAGCCAGACTCTCAATCTGACCCGTATTCCTGGGACAGGGGTTCATGAAAGACCCCTGAGGAAGGACAGCGGGTCCTTCTGGGCTATGAGGTCCATCAGCTGTATGCCCGTGTGCTTCTAGAGTTATAAAATCCATTTAGCCAGAGACAGAAGATCTGTTTAATGGTGAGGGACAAGTGCAACAAGGCAGCACGTGTTGTGTGCTATCACGTGAATACAAGGAGATGCCAGGATTTTTTAGCGTCAGCTTTTCTTGGCTAAAGGGGTTTTCAAGGACCTGTAAAACCAAGACAAGCCCACCTTTATAGATGGCTGCATTAAGTTTGCTGTTGAAACTCATCTAGATCCCATCCAAAGGAAAGCCAGACCTCGTGTTCTGGCTCTGCACACTCTTTAAATCGTCTTCCAACCGTGCTCCTGTCTGAGATACATGCAGGTCTGATCTGCATCTTTCCTGGAATGGTGCCCAAAGTGTTAGTGCTTTCCTCAGAGAAAGGAT
The DNA here is from genome assembly GCA_013389965.1 of Todus mexicanus. Classification (NCBI taxonomy): domain Eukaryota; kingdom Metazoa; phylum Chordata; class Aves; order Coraciiformes; family Todidae; genus Todus; species Todus mexicanus. Next base: position 13,020 of record WEIS01042531.1, read on the forward strand.
GTGCATTCACATTTTCTACGGGCTCTTTACTGATGTGTTCACTAAACCCATCTTCAGAATAACTCCTCGGCCACATCTCGAACACGGCAGCAAGGAGAGACCGAGATTCACCATCTGCAGGAAAGGACCTTACAACATAACCTCCTAGAACTCGGTCACCAGCACTGTCACCACTTGTTTGCACTAAGACTTGTTATACTTCTCTCTAGCCAGTAAATTAAGACCAGAGGGACCTTAAGACTTCAGGAAGACCGTCATCAGGGAAAAATCAAGGAACGCTTAGTGAGGGCAGCACGATGTACACCTGCTACACCCTCACGATCCATTTACAACCACAGATGGGCAGAAAGCACAGCAGGAGGTCACTGGTCGGGAAATGATGGTCACACTTTATTTCCACAAGTTAATGAGAAAGGTGGATTTCATGGTCAGACAAGGGACATCTGTGACACAGAACAGCTTTTCACAGAACTTGGGATGATATTCAAGGAAAATATCATAGCAGAAACCAACAGTCTCATCCGACAGTCTGACTTTATAGCAGATGAAGCAACACGTTTGACCTCTTCCTTTTGCAGGAAGACCATGTTAAGACTTGAAACTACCTTACCCTGACAGCCAACAGCACAAATCCAGTTGAAAGTATGTGCTTGGCCCTGAGCTAGTGAAAAATACTCCAGGCTACTGATTTGCTTAATTTCCAGCACAGGCTGCCTCACTCCTACGCTGCTGAAACCAAGCCTGGCGTGCTCCATAGAGCACCTTCATCGCTGCTGGGCCTCTGGCAGACAATATTAAGGTCTATTCAGAATAAAGAGATATATTTAGGGGAGGGGTTTTCAGCTGGTTGGGTTTACTGGGTTTTAGGTTTGGTTTTGGGGGAGGCAGGATTCAGGCATTCAAGGCTAAGTACATTTCTTTAAGAAAATTATAGTTCTAGTAACAATCATGGAGAAAAATACCTTCTACTTCAGAGACTGGTTTGACAAACCGCATTAACCACACTTGGGGAGAAAAGTGATCAGTGAGAAGTAGTTTGGGTAGAACAGAGTTTGTGTCTTTGCTTTACTTCAGGATACTTCAGCCAAGGGCCTCGGGTTAGGGCTGTGCCACGTCAGCTAAGAGTAGTCCTCTGAGAGGAGGAGGAGAAGGTGGGGAGAGAGAGACGAAGAGGTCAGAGCCAGTCTGCCACAGAGCCAGGCTGGGGAGGGAAACCACAGAAGGCAGCCAGACGGAGGAGGCTGAGGCGAGCCTTCCACTGAGCAGAAATGGGCAGCATGCACTTCGTCCTCACTTCGTCATCTCCTCCTCATTTCAAGAAAAGAAACAAAAATTCAACACTAAATATATTTCCCAAGCTTGCTAACGCAGATGACTACACGTCATCTTTTCACGACAGCTGAACCCTCCCCATTTCCACAGGGAACGTCAGTTCTCCGTCAGATGAGTCCCCTTTGCGTCTTTCCAACAGCTGGTGTCAGTCTTTCCACAACTGCCTCGTGCTGGAACTGCAGCACTTCAACCAGAAGCGCCCTGAAGGATCCCACGCTCTGCCCCGTTCCAGAGCTTTGGCCGCGTTTGAAACAGAACCTGACTCACGGGTGTCATCACTGAACCTGCAAAATATGGGCAAGCACCACTACCAAAGGGTTTATTCAAACTGCTGAATGCCGAAGCACCACGTGCTGCACAAAGCGCTCTTTAACCTTTTGCAGCTGCCGAGAGCTAAAGCAAGACCACAGCAATTGCTCCTACCAGCAGATATTCACGACCTGCACCAGTTCAGCTGGGTCACTACGTGGCCCAAATATTCTAAGCACATACTAAAAAAAAAAATTCCCAGCCTTAAAAGCACCAAGTTTTGAACCAGATCATGCAGCTTCCCTCAATTAGGCAGAAGGTAGATTATAAAGGCAGGCTTGTATCAATTGAGTCACGCTCCACTCTAGGCTGTAAAACTGAACTGTCAGTGCTAGTCAATACTAAAGCATTTTCTTTACAGATTTGCAAAGCCAGAGCACGCAGCAGTACGGACAAACCAGGTTTAGAAACACAATTAGAACAATTAACAAGTTCTTTCTGCCCTCCCCTACCTCCTACATTGTTGTTTCAGACTTGTAAGAAAAAGCCGTCTACCTGGAACTAACTCCAAATGTGCAGAGCAAAGCATCTGCTGTTTCCTTTGTTGTGAGCTGTTCATGTTCCAGAAGCCTTCTTTAATTTGTCACATTATGTCTGAAGTAAAACAAATATGAAAAATTGCGTGTAGCCATTTCTGAGATGTCCTACAACACCCTTGTGAGTGACAACTACAGCAGCGAGCATTCAGTGACAGCTCGCTCAGCCTGCTCTCCAGGAGCAGAAAGGCGACAAGTTTTACTGTTCTGTTCAGGAAGCACCCAAATCCATGACCTCTAGATGGTTATTTACTGGAAAACAAAACTAAAGGTCACAGGAGACCCCCAAAAAGGGCAGTACCTTTTCCAGACACCCTGAAGCAAACCCAAGTCCTGAGTCATGTTTACCTGTGTCTGTCTGAAGAGAATTCTGCTAAATGTCCATCTCAGATCAAACACATCTCCCAAAGCAGCTGGAGGCAGCAGTTTGGTGAAGGTCTGTCCAGAGGTTACACCAAAACCTGTCTATCAGTGCTTAGCTACTAATTAAGGAAAGAAACATCTTTAGGGAACCCAAGCAGACAGCACTCAGCCGGTTTTTACTAACAGGCAAACCGGAGCACAAACTAATTCTTCAGATAACTCCCAGGCTAAGTTTGGGTGTGTTTGGTTGACTTTAGGCACTCAAATGAATATGCCACAGGCCAAGCCATACCCACGGGTAAGCACCAGACAGGGAAGAGAGATGGCAGGAGAGAGGTCACTTGTCTGAAATCTTAGAGGAAGGTTCAGCAAACTGGGTCCAGTCAAAGACAGCACCTTCACCAACGCTTCTAGCAGGGCTTCCAGACCCAGCCTTGGGTTCAGCTGAGAAAACACAGCAGCTGGAGGTTTGCCTGGATTTCACTGGAGAAAGACATATGAGACACTCCACCAAGTGACAGGCCCACTGGGCTGTGATGATTTTTTTCCCCTAGTCTAACTGCTTTGTTAAGATGGAGTGAAACTGCCAATTTCCCAGCTTGTTTTCTTATCCTGTCCCAGTTAATAAAGATCCTTCTCTAATCTCTCTCTTTCTCATTTCCTTCTTGATCAGATGCCCAGTAGTTCCTTGGTTTAAAAAAAAACCCACCTTGCACATTGGAGCATCCTCAAAGCACCATCCAGGTATTAATTTAAGTTTAAAACCATACGAGGAAAGGATCATCCCCATTTCACAGCAGAAACTGCCTGTAAAGTTGCCAGCACAAATACTAAAGATGTGCCACAGTTCAAACTGAACTGGAAAGAAGCACATGAATCGTAGAACACCAGGTTGGAAGGGACCTCAAGGATCATCTAGTCCAACCTTGAGAAGCAAACTGATGGAGCTGAAGAAGCATCAGAGATGCCACGTCCGCTACATCGACACACATCATAACCTGACGTAGCTCACATCTCTTTGGAAAATCGCACCAGGCATCCATGGGTTTGGTCAGGAGAACCCGATTTATCACAAGGTTGATCACGCAGAGGGAATATCACTGAGTTATTAAATGCCCAGAGCACCTAAGTGTGGCGTATTAAAAGGGTTTTAGCACCAAATATAAGAGTAACTTTAGAAAGCTAGAAAGTTGATTAAAACACCCAGCAGTGGTGAGGAGCAGAGCTGCAGGCAGAACTCCAGTCGCTCCATGCCCTCTGGATCATGCACCAGTTCCAGGTTCCAGCCAAGTCTCAAACAGCCTGATTTCCATTTGAAAATTGACAGAACAGGTCCAACAGGCCATACACGGCAAATCTGCCTCCCAGGCTGCAAACCTCAACACTCAGAAGCCAGCTCAAACCTGCAAGGATGAACGTTGCCACAGATTATCAACTTTCCGGAACCAAGATTCTTATTTTGTGTTACTATTATTTCTCCTTTTTAGTTTGCGCTTCAGAATTTCTATAGTTCACAATCTGGAAAATTTGGGGGGGGTTGAAATGGAACGTTCCTGACTAAAACATTGATGTGGAAAGCTTAAAGGTCTCCAGCAGCAACATCATGCTCCATCTCACCCAGGTGTACCTTGACACTGTTGGACATACCGAACTATCCTGGCCTCTGATTTTCACCTTGTTCTTTTTTCCTTTCTTTTTGAAGCATCATGTTTTACAATATCCTCCCCTGTTGCAGTCTTCGGGTGACGTACTCCTGCCAAACCCAACTTTTCTTGGTAACCCGGGGTTAGCTCCTTAAAACCCAGCATTAGAGAGGCAGCCTGCCAACGTTTTAACAGGGTCTTTCAGGCCAAGTTTTAGGAATGCTGTCATGGTTTTATATTTTTCCAGTGAATAAGGGTTTATAATTCAAAATTCAAGGCATGCCGGCTATTCACGGGGTAGCTTCTCACTTCTCTTCTTTGGGTAAAGAGTCAAATGGGATGTGAGCGAATAGACTCCATTAAGGTAAACATTTTAAGCTCTCTCCTAATGTCCTCTGGCTGCAGAGGGGAAAAGCCCCAAGGTTTCACGCACCCACAGAGGACTACAGCTTTGTAAGGAAAACCAGGTCTGCTGCTCAGATTTACTTGTTGGCTTTCTGGTTTCTCGGTGAGAAACGATCAGTTCATTTCTGGTTAGAAATGTTCTGCGTAAGCATGGCAGCCCCGGGACTCATCCCTAGCAGGAAGGAAACAGTTTTATGAGCTAAGATTTACGAGTCCTAGTGACAAACTCCCACCGAGGACAACGGAGCAGCAGCTTATGCCAGTTTTTACAGGGCAGGAACCTCTTGAAGGTTGTCCAGTTTCCTACCCCAGCAGTCCACAGCTTTTTCTCCCCCATTCCGTGCAATGCCTGGAAGCTGAGAGGTGCCAGGCAGCTTAAAAATCACTTCTTGGCAATTCAACGTCTGTTTTTTATCTGTGGAGCATGCAAGAAAAGGCGAGTAACAAGCTTCATTTGAACATTGGCAGAGTCGCCCTTCCTTTGAGAAAAAGCCAGAGCTGATACTTGTATGGTTTTAAAGAGGGAAATAGAAGATTAATATCTCTGTGGAGATTTTCCTCCAAAGCCATGTCCTGTTTTAACCCAGCTCAGTGCTAAGTCTTCAGCTGAAAGCGCCGCGTGACAGCACAGCCAGAACACAGATCCGGGATGTAAACACACACGCGCCCCCGGGATGGACAGAGAAAAGGACATCAGCATGGGAAGGGACACAAGCCCTGATCCCAGTGCCACAGACAGCACGAGTGCGCATGGAGTGCTAGGGCCACAACGTTTCTCCAACGCCTGAGGAAAGGAAGGAGGACCAAGCTTTTTAAGACAGTCTCCTTTCTGCTCTCCCTTCACCCCAGGTCTCTGACAGATCCCTTGACCCGTTTCATTCCTCTCCTCTCCTGCCCCGGGTCAGCTCCAGGGCTCGGTCGCTGCGCAGGTCTAAGGGGGCTGCGCAGAATAAAATGTCTTTGGCAGCATTTCTGGCCCCGCTCCTTCATTTTTGTTCTGTTTTTAAAAGTTGCTAATAGTTTATTTAAGAGGAGGAGGAAAGAAGAATGTACCCTACATGCCAGGGAAACGTTTTCTTCTGGATTCTCATAGTGGCTCTTTGCCTTAAAAGGGAATCTTTGCTCGGCCTCCGGATGCTCGGCTGTAAACAGTCGGTGCCAAGGCATGGCAGGCATGTTAGGGATGACAAGTGCCATAACATGAGTTCATAACGCTGCTTCTCAACAGAAAGCCCCAAACATTCTGTAGGGCAAAGCTGAGGCCCAGCTGGCACTGCTGGCAAAGCAAGGACATGGGGCACCTGTGCACGCTACAGCTCTGGGACATCAGGTCTTGTTCTTCCCTTCTGTAGGACTCCCCACCCAACTACTGGTCTAGAGCACAAGTCTGGGAAGGAGCGGCTGAGGGCGCCTGGAGAAAAGGAGGCTAAGGGGAGACCTTCTGGATCTCAACAACTCCTTGAAAGGAGGTTGGAGCCATGGTGGGGGCAGCGGCACAAGGTATAGGACAAGAGAAAATGGTCTCAAGTTGTGCCAGGGGAGGTTTAGGTTGGACATGAGGAAAAACACCTTCAACAAAAGGGTTGTCAAGGCTGCCCAGCGGCAGAGTCCCCATCCCTGCAGGGGTTTCAAAGCCATGGAGACATGCTGAGGAACAGGGTTTAGCAGTGGACTGGGCAGTGTTGGACTTACAGTTGGACTCAATGGTCTTAAAGGTCTTTTCCAACCTAAATGATGCTACTTCTCTCCCTCCTCCTCTCCTCCCTTGCCTGTCCCCTCCCAGCGCTAGCTCAGCCTTTGCCACACCACGTGGCCATATAGTGGCCTCTCAGCTGCGCATTAACTGCCTTGGAAAGCACCGTACTGGAGCTCCCAGGTACATGCTGGTGGCCAGGTACCACTGAGGCTCCATCTCTTCTGCTCAGGATCCCCATCTTTTCCCCAGCGCAGCTCTGGGAAGAGCGGCTACAGAGGCAAGGCCGGGCACGTGGACAGCTCAGTTAATGCTACAAAAATGCACAGAGTGCATTCTTGTGGTGCAAGGCGCTGGACTACAGACGCCTTTCTTCTCAGGGTATACCTGCCAGAACCCCTCCCCACACCCGAGAGGAGGGAGCCAGGCTCTCTGGCTGCCTTTGAGAGGGTCTTCTGACCACACAATCCTTGTGCTGGTCCAGGTTCCCCTCCAGCCTGATTGGGACAGGGCCTCAGGAACACCAGGGAACTGATGTCAGATGGGAGACAAATTATTTACTTCTAGGAGCCAATGATGATGCAATTTCAAAGGAACCATTCACCAGCAGGAACAGAAAATTACCTTCCTCAAGCAAATACCCTGTTGTTCCTCATTCTGAAGCGTTCTCTTTCACCTTCGTGCCAGAAAGCCTTGCATATCTGAACCAGGAGGTGCCAACATGAAGCCTCAGCAAGATTCTTTTCTTCCGTGATTTACTACAGCCCAGACCTTCGCTAATTTGGAGATTAGGAAAGAAAAAAAGGACACAAATCTTGCCTAATGTTTATTTTCAAGAGCTCTGCGTGGAGCCAAATGAAGTCTGTGGTAAGAGAGATTCAGTCGGTCATAGACTAACAGTGTTGCAAGAATTAATTTCTCCTGTCCTTAGAACAAACCACCCAGCAGGACACTGCGTCACAGCCTGTGTCAGACAGCTCGGAGTCCTGATGGACAGGGGGGGTTGTTTTTCTTGGGTTGAAGTCTCCAATTGTAGGCGAACTCTGGCTGCCTGACAAAAGAAGCCAAGAATTGAGCTGAAATAGGGCAAATCCCTGCTTGAGAAGGTGTCTCGGGATATATACTCTGCTGCTTGCAACTCCTGCTCCCCTGGAAGGGTAGGCTCAGAGCAGATGCTGGTGCAGGGCACCAAGGACAGTCATTGAGTCCTGCATTCTGGGCCTTGTCTTGCTATCACACAGCTCATTTCAGTCCCCAATCCCACGCTCCAAACCCATCAGGCTCATACACGCCACCAAGATAAGGATGATTCTCTACCCTTGCATCCCTTAGAGAAAAAAATGTCATTTGTATCTATCAAACACAAACGCTTCCTCATCATCCTCCACCTCCAAAGACATGTTCATACCGCTGCGAGGCAGCGGGAACAGGATTCACTTCACCTAGCCACGGAGATCTGCACGCTTAACTGGCTTCTCTAAAGACCTTTCAGTCAGCAGAGATAAATAGGGGGGTTTATTCTATACCGGAGAACATCTCAGTCCACGGCAGAGATCTATAGCAGATCTTAAATCTCTTTAGTTAAAGCACACAGGCACAGGTGGAAAGCGACTCTCAAGCGAGAGCAGGCAAGGGCAGAGACACCAACCCTGTGGTTCTGTCACCGAGGCTGCAGGGGGATCTCCCACAGCACAGAGCCACGAACCTCGGAAACAAGGAGGTTTTGGGGTGGCTTTTGACACCTTTTATACTTCGGGGAAAGGCAAATAGATTATAGGTTTATAAACCTGTCAGGTTTATTATTATAATGCTCAGAACAGTGTTTTGTCAACACATAGTTTGAAATCCCGGAGGCCAGCAAAACTGCTCACAAAGAACAAGAAAAAACTAAAAAAGAACCTTAAAAAAGAGGCCCTATCTCTCTCTTCTAAGGTTTCTAGACTTTGCAAATTAAGGAAAATGCAAATACACTGTAGTAAAAACACAAACTTCTTAACATAGCTATTCCCTTGTGTGTTTCCAGACATGCCTATGAACTAAAGCAGCGATTTATTTATTTATTATCCTGCAATCTTCTCTTGGAACATACTTAAATAGAGTTGTTTTGACTTCTGCGTCATGATTCAATTCAAGTCCTGGCAGCAGCTGCTCCTCCTGGTTATTCTGATGCCGCACTGTCCTCTTTCTAGAAGCGCACCCGCGGCGTTTGGTCCATCTCCGCGGGGAAGGAGTTCACCCCCCTTGCACATAAACCACGGCACACACTGTTACCGTCCGACCCTGACCAAGTTTGTCGAGCTGGAAGATTGCAAAGCTATGGGTTTGGGTTTTTTATTATTTCTAAACCGAGCAAATTTGATTTGGAAACCTCACAGCCTCGTAACCGGGGGATTTCACAACAGAGCTTGCACAGAGTTGCTTTTCAGGATAGAACTGTGCTTTAATTGCTGGGAATTATTTCACCATGGCAACCTGGCTTCGGCCGTCAGACTTCTTGCTGTATAGCCCAAGATACACAAACGCAGACAGGCTCCTCCGCTCGGAGAGTACCAAGGCACAGACAGGTTTGCCTTTGTATGAGGTGGTTTGGATTCCTCGCTGCCTTTTTGCCATGCAAGCTCTCTTTGTACAATGAGATAACATTTATCTAATACTACCTCGTTTGAAATTTAACTATTTAACCTTTAATACAAAGGAAAACCTGCAACAAAGGAAATCAGCCAAGTTCACCACCCTACCTGCATGCTATGTTCTGGAAGACGGGTGCCTACAACACCTAATGCGCTTGTAACCTGAAATTTACCACTCTCGACTTTTAAAGATCCACAAAACTGTTGAAAAATCTATTTTATAACTACCCTGTGCAGTCTGAAAGAAGGGCGGTGTGGAGCACATGCCATTCCCCAAACAGTTAACACAAATACTCCGTGCTCTCAATAGACAACTATTTTTCAGCGTGGTGCGACATGTCAGCTCGCAGCTGAGCTCCGGCGCAGTTGTTGTCTCCCTCCTCAACGCCCCAGCAGCTCAGAACACTGCAGGACTGTCTTTTTCACAAATTACAACTATTGAGGCACAAAAAGAGTCTTGCACAGGAAGAGTGAGGTAGCTATTTTTGTTGGGATGCGAGCGAAAAGAAGTTCAACACCCAGCTTGCTGCTACAGCTCCGCCTCTGAAAGCTTCACCTGTAGTGAAGGCAGGGCTGAAGCCGTCCCGTGAACATCGACTGGTTCACAGCTAAAAAATGGGGTTTAATAGGACAGAAAAGTGCTAGGGCACACTACGACTGAGAGCGGACAGAGAAGCGCAGGCAACAAGTACTTCACGTGGCTTTGGTCACTGTAGGAGCTCCAGTAAACAATATAAACTCAGTTTGATACACAGCATGGGGAAAAAAAAAAAGGGTTGTTTTCACTATTCCTAAGCAATTTCACAAGCCTGCACCTGTAACCTCACTTTTAAAGTATCCGTACTTGTGGCACCGAGCAATGCTGTGCGGAATTCCAGTTCCTACCCAGTCATTAGTTATTGAGCGGGATGGACAAAGAAACACCCGTGTGAAGGGGCAGCCCTACCTGAAAGTTTCATCGCCCCCACCAAGTGCCGCAAACTCATCTCTTACACTTTAACTACAGCGTTTTAATTAGGAAGGTTAATTATTTAGTAGAAATTACCATGGGCTAAGGTCAGTTCTCTCTCACTGGCAGCTTTGCAGATCGAAAATAGATTTTTCTTATTTTCTTTCATTAATATTTTGGCTTGAATTTAAACTGAAGTTAGCCCAGGGCAGTCCCACCTCTCCTAGCATGCCTTAGATCAGCTCCTCTGGTGCCTTTCAGTCCCACTGTGAACTACATTGTCAAACAAAAAGCCAGAGTCAGAAGGCATCAACTGTGTCTCCTCTTCACAGGGTAAAAAAGAGTTGAAGGTAAAAGGAATCAAAGCATTATCTTAATGAGCTAACTTTCATTAACAAATGATATGTACAAAACATTCCCTAATCTAACCGTGTAGTTAATTTTTAAGCACAGCGACAGAATGATGCAATGCTCCCTGCCTGGTCTGGTCATCAATAGCACACGAAGGTTTCAATGTTTCCTAGAAAACTACACATGAAATTTTGCTTTCTATGCAATAGACGAAGGAAAACCTCTTTAAAATACAAACTCGACGGATTTAAAATACAAACTCCATGGAATCATGGGTCAAAGTAAAGAATATCTGAATGACTGATTGAAAAAATAGTAGGGTGGATAATAGTTTAATTACTGCTACAGTTAGATCAGCCAATGTTAATTAGCTCCTGAGACAGCAGGGATTCCCAACCCTAATTTATTACTTTTCAGGATACTCCAGGGGAGACTGAAAAGCTCCAGCAGATGCACCTTTACAGACACGTCCGGATCCATTAGCAATAAGAAAAACCCAAACCCAGAGATATTCGTACTGAAAGCTCCAAGGTCTCACTGAAATACAAATTCATTCTTTTAATTAAATGCTGAAAGCACAGCCAAGAAATTGGTTAAGGAAAACCAGCAATTTTCAAACCTAAATATTAAAATGAGATGCACGGTTGCGCGCTGAATTCGTTTCATTCCCTTGGCTGCACAGGCGAGTGACAAGTGGTATCTTTGACTATTCATGTGGATTTGCAATTAGCTCGCACAAACAAGAGACCAACTTCCAAGATTCTTCCTCAAAACACACCGTGCAGTCAGGCTTTTACACCAGCTTCTGCAACCCAACCTCACCCCTCAACACAGGGGATGGTTTTACAACCAGCTAGCTCTCTTCAAACACAGCCCGCGGCCCGATTCCCGGCAGCAAGTGACAGCTCGTGCTGGTTGTGTCAAGGTGTCACCACATGCTGGTGTAGCTGGGCCAGTGGTTTCACTGCAAAGAACTGGAAGAGGGTCCCTAACTGGTGAATAAGGCTCTTGAGAGACAGGAGTTGACTGTCACTGTTGGGTGATTCAGTTACTTCTCAACATTTAAGTATCTACTTCAAAAGTCAACAGAAATCCTCCTCAAAAAGCTTGTAACAGAAGTCACTTCACAGAATGCCAGCATGATGGGGTTGGAAGGGCTCTCTGGAGATCATCTGGTGCCACCCCCCTGCTCCAGCAGGGTCACCCCGAGCAGGGGGCCCAGCATCGCAGTGTCCAGGTGCCTTTGGAATCTCACCAGACAAGGAGATTCCACAACCTCTCTGGGCAGCCTGGACCAGGCTCCAACACCCTCTCAGGAATTAGTTTGATTAGTCACCTCAACTACTAACATGTGTAGATTTAAAATGCGATGCGTTTGAGTGATGCACCTAGACATGATAAAACAAGCTTTAAATGCTGAATCACAACAGAAAAATGGGGATTTCAGTTGAGACAGCTTCCCCTCTGTCCCACACAGATGGAGGTCTCAAGACTCTGGCTTTATCCCTTTCCCGCACAGGTTTGTTGTGAAGAAATGAGGCAGTTGCATTAAAATTGAGGACTTTGCATAACGAAGAATCAGCAAAATCTCATTTAGCTCCATTTCCTTTCCCCAGTCCTGCCAAATGCATCCTGCTGATGGTCAGCGCTTATCCCTGCAAGGCTTTCGTGTTCTGAATCCAGGATTTGTGGTCACGCTGAGCTGAAGAGCAGATCTGGCCGAGCGTCTGGAGTGCAAGTGAAGCTACCAAGGTGCACAGAATGTCAGCTCTCCTGGGTGTAAAGCTTTATAAGTCACCACGATGAAGCCCAAGTCTTCCTTCATTAACTCTGTGGACTTTGTACAGCGTGGCCGGATTCCTTTTTTTTTTTTCCAGATATTAAGGTGTCCTATGACTTTTAATATTCTGTCACCGCCTGCCTTTCTGAGGACAGCTGCACTCACTGCTGATTCTTTCTTTTTTAAAAATAAAAGGAATTACACAGACATCCACAATGTTCCTTTCACCTGGGGAGCATCTGCTACCACCAGTCCCTGCTGTCTGAGCAAAAGCACTTCTAAAGTTAATTCAGGACCAGACAGAAATGAACTTGGAAAATTATCAGAGCAGCATTTCCTGACTAGAAGCTCCAACAACCGAGCTCCAGGGCTCGTGGACGCCACTAACTCCAAGAAAGGGGTTTTAGTTCAGAAAGCTGGAAGAGAGGGTTAACCCATACATTCTATGCCCTTCGCCTTCCAGAGAAGGTGCTGGCAGCTCTTGAAAGAAAAGCAGCACCTCACCTTCTCTAACAGGAATTTGCTGAAGTCTTAGTTAAGATTCTATTGAGTCCCACAGCACTAGGGATTAAGAAAAAGGATTAGAAAAATCCCTCAAGAACAAAACACTTTGTCAAACTCTTTTGGTGTAATCACAGACAAAGATGTGTGATGGGGGAATGGATAAATATTACCTTGGCAGTCTTAGAGACAGGACAACGACTGTTTGGAGACCATGCTCCTGACACTACCTTCAACAAAGATCATCAAGAATGGAAAGAGAAAAATCCTCCTTCAGAGGAGTATTTTATTTTCTCCTACAAATCTACTTGGTACAGACGTTGGGGTGCACAGACAGTTTGAGATACCTGAGAACAACGGATAGAAATTCAGTGTGAAAAAGATAACTTTCTCCATAAAGAGCAGCACCAGACATGTGGGCTATGGTAGAGTAGGGTAAATGGTTGGACTTGATGATCTTCAAGGTCTTTTCCAACCCAGATGATTCTATGATTCTATTACAACACGGGAAGCAGAGACAAACAAGGAATTGCAGCCAGCTCCCAGAAGCGTGAACATTACGCACTCATACTTCGCTGGTATATAAACTGAAATCATCTTCCAGGCAGAAACCAGCAGCTAAAATCTGGAGCAAATCCTACGATGACACAGACACATACCAAGGAAACAAGCCAAAATAAAGGTGAATAATTGCAGAAGTTTCAGATTATGATCAAATCTATTCTTCTTGAAGCGTCCAGGGAGGGATCTTCAGAATAAAGCAGCACCCTTTTCCCCCAAAACAAAGGAAAATGCTATTAAACCTTGGGCAGGTGCCCTTCCTATACCAGATCTGGAAACACCTTAGAGGGTTATTTCAACATGCAGAAGAATTTCAGCAGTGCCTTCCCTCTGGCTACCGCTTCACAGGATGTAGGACACGTAACCAAAATGCAGCCCAATGTTGTAAATACCTCTGAAGAAAGGCGCCAGCTTCTTCATTAAGTTAATACATTGTACGTGGTTCACCCACTTTTATAACTGCGCCAGGGTCATGACGCTCCTGCAGCGAATACAAGCGCACGGATGGACAGCTGAGCATCCCCAAGAAATGGAGGAGGCCACGGCTCCCCGGACTGCCAGCGAGACACAGCATCCTGCCAGAGCACAGCCTCATGTCCTGGGCTCCAGGAGGAGATGTTGTATCCAGTTTTGGGCTCCCCAGTTCAAGAGAGACAGAGATCTACTGGGGAGAGTCCAATGGAGGCTATGAGGATGATTAAGGGAGTGGAACATCTCTCCTGTGAAGAAAGGCTGAGAGAACTGGGGCTGTTTTTTCTGGAGAAGGCTGAGAGGGGCTCGTATGAATGTCTATAAATATCTGAGGGGTGGGTGTCAAGTTGAAGGGACCAGTCTCTTTTCTGTGGCATCCAGTAACAGGGCAAGGAATAATGAGTGTAAGCTAGAAGACAGGAAGTTCCACCTCAACATGAGGAGAAACTTCTTTACTGTGAGGGTGACAGATCCTAGAACAGGCTGCCCAGAGAGATGCTGGAGGCTCCTTCTCTGGAGACTTTCAACACCCACCTGGATGTGTTCCTGTGTGGCCTGCCCTGGGTGATCCTGCTCTGGCAGGAGGGTTGGACTAGAGGATCTCTAGAGGTCCCTTCAACCCTTAACGTTCTGTGACTCTATGATCGTGTTGCTACACGGCTTTGTCAGAAATGCCCAACAGCTCACGTGGGGCTGAATGTCAAGCAGAGCACTACAAGTTTTGCAGCCACAACTAGGAAAGACTTTGCTACCTGTATATGCTGGAGGACACGTCGCAGACAGATGAGTCCACCAGGCTGGTGATGTCACTCAGATCTACCTCCACTGCAACCTGCTCTGTCTCAAGGACAGGACACTAGTATCCAAAACAACCTCCACAAGCACATCTGTGCTTTCATACGTAGCGAGGAGCTACAACAAAGCCCCTCCTGCCTGGTCACACGGTGCCAAGCACAAGATGTTACTGTCCCGCAGCCTCCCTGGTCCTTTCCAGAGTCCCCAAAGGCTGCCACCGAACAAGGCATCAGCTCCTGCTACAGAAATATCTAGCAAGACGCAGCAGGACAATTAGTGATGTCAGCTGCCCTGAACCATAAACATTTTGAACTATTTCAGTACAATGGAAAGTTGTGGGAGGGAGAAAGAAAAAGAACAGGATAAAAATAGCTGCCATGGTTCCGAAGAGCATTTTGCCCACAAGCCCCTTCCCTGCACAGTGTCCTCCCTCCTTCTCTTGTGCCTGCCCCCAGACTTGGGCATTCATCAGATCGAACTCATGTTGAACACAGCTCTTCTGGATTACTTCCTAATACCATAGGTCAGACTAAATCACTGAAAAATAAAAAGTTTCTACCTAAATTAGGCTAAAACAGGATTGATTTTTTTAAATATTTGCTTTAGTCCTGTCGATACACACGAGCATCACGGGCAACAGCAACGAGAGGCGAGGCAGCCACCTCAATCACGTTCCATTTCCAGCCACCCACCCCTCGTTTCAGCAGCGCGGTTAAGTTGACTTTGCATGATCACTTAAACCCCAGAATCCGACGTCAAAATTAACCCAGTGATCTGCTCTTGCTACAAATTGTTTGAGGAATATACAGGAGGTTTAATTTTTCAACACAAAGTTGCGTTGGGTGTAAGAACATTCCACCCCATTCAGGATGCCAACAGAGACTTGCCAATTTATCTGTCTGAAACAATCATTACCCCACTATCACCCAATTACTAACTCTTGAAAAGTAGGAAGCAAACGGTAATCGGCTGCTTCACAAAACACTCAAACAATTCATTAAATAATGTTTAAAAGTAGAATATTTGAAATTCGCACATTGTCCTTTTTTCCCCCCCCCTCTCCCTTCTACCTCTTCTCCAGCACCACCAACTCGCAGCAAACAAAACAACAACAAAACACAGAAAAAAAGGATCTATTTTGGGTTTTCCGCTCCCTAACCCTCGGCAAAATAATTACACAATTCATTACAAGAGAGGGGGAAAATGAATGTATTTCCAAACCATCTGAAGCGCGAGGAAAGCCCTAATTAAACACGGTGCTAAGGAGCACACAGAGCTCCACTGCAGCTATGCTAGGACTCATTTAAAGGGGAGCTGACACTTTTCGAATGGCATTTAATTATTTTTTTTCATCGTTACAAGCCTTGGCCCCCTCCCTGAAGTGTTAAACACAGTATACTAACTCCTATGACAAGCAGCTCCAGAGTTCCTCAGAGCTGAATCACTAATAATTTAAGAAAGTAATAAACCTAACAGGAGCTCTCATAAAATATTAATTAGACAGGCTGAGCACACATCTGTTGCTTTTGTCACATTTTCCCCCCCCCTTTCTGGTTCAGTTGCCTTTCCCCGCGCTCTTTTAAACCCTGCACAGGTTCTCAGAGCTGCTGCTTCTCCTCCTGAAGCCCTCTTGCATCCTCACACTTCCCTCCTTGCTCCCTCCCGGGACTGACTTCACCTTTGGCCGCCGTTACTACGAGTGTGAGACACACGATGCTGTTTGGCACCCAGAGGCCAGGACGACTTGGACCTACTAACAACCAACCTGCGTGTCAAAAGCTTCAAGAGAGTGAGTTATAAGTACATGTGACTCATAAATAACGTGCAACAAATTTACTACGGAGGAAGAATCATCCTGATGAAGTATCGTACTGGAACAACTGAGCTTTCTAATTCCCAGCCAGACGAGAGACAGAAACGGGAAGGCGATTCAGAGAAAAGATGGGCACTCTATTCTTTGTCCACATTTCTACAAGTCCTGGGCGGCCTGTGGAGGGGGTGATGATGATGATGGTGGTTCCCAGTTGTGCCCAAGAAAAAAAGGCTAAAATGCAGTGGTTGTTCACAACACCAGGCTTAGCAGCAGCAAGATATCCTTTGATCTCATCGCCAAGCCATTTGTAGGTCTGATTGACAGAAGAAAAACTACTTTATCCGAAGTCTCCTATTGATTCATCCACAGTCTAGTATTGATTCATTTTCTGCGGAGACTACAGAAAACTCCGTCAGCAGTTGTTTCGGGTGGCCAGGCTTAAGAGGGGGCCCTGATAACCTTTGGTTCTAGGCTTACTTCGAAATAGATGGTTAAACCATCTCAGTCATGGGGGATTCAACTTGTTTAACTCCGTAGGACTACGACCTAAGTGCTAACGAGCGAGCTGGTCACCCTGTGTGGCTCTGCCCTAGCACCTCTGCATTCAACCACGTCTTGAGGCTCCCCGTTGTTCTCCACCAACACTGAACTGGACAAAGCTCAGCTGTGGATGATTATGCTCAGAGAAATCCCACCACAGCTGTCACCCATGAGCCACAGTTTTGGCCTAGACAAGGTTCCAAGTGGTTGCTAACCACTAACACTTGATTTCTGCAATAAGGAAACGTTGATTGGACTTGGTATTTACCTCTTATGCTGCCTGAGCTCTTTGCAGAGTAGATGAGTTTATGCTATACGAAACAAAAACTGAAGAAAGGCAAGATGAAGTGACACCCCTAAGGTCAGATAAGGCATCTGAAGTATATTTGAGAAGAGAAATAAGAGAACCAACTCAGCCTCTAGAGAAAGTTTTTGTAACTTCACATCTCTCTCTTGCTGGGTACAAACGGAGACAATCCAGAATGAAAAGATACATAAACAAAAAAACCCCTGTGCTACAAAATAGTAACTAGAATTACTCCCACCTAGTAACAGCTTAGCAAAACAAAGTTATGCCATTCATTCCCAAACCCAAAATATTTAACGTACAACAACAACTTTTCCTGCTTTCACAACAGTTTTTTACTATAAGCAGAAAATAAACCTCAGGGGGAAAAAGCCAGTAAAATTATGCACCATTTCTGCACGTACTCCAGTTGGAGGAGAAAGGACGAGGTTACGTTATTCTTTTTCAAAAGCATGCAGCGCTGAACAAGTCACAAAATGAAATGTCTCACTGCTAAGTCCCAGGAAGTTACCTACACTTTAAAATAAACTGCCCTAGATGTGGAACAAAAGGTTTGGCAATTCCTCCCTACAGAGGCACCCATCTATTTACATCTGGGAGCGCTGCCAACAGAGCAGCTACCAAAAAACTTCAAAAGGTTCACAGCATGAATAGCGAGCCGCTGGCCAAAGGATTTTATGATATGACCAGCTGTGTAACGCCGGATTGAATTATAGACACACCACCCCAGAAACGTGGAGAAGGGACAGTAACTTGTTAAAAAGCTGGAAAAAACCCCACCCAACTCAATTCCTAATGTTTTGTACAGGAAAGTACTTGTTAAACAAAACCCCAACAAAAAGTATTGCAATTCAGCACTTCTTTAAGAGCAGCTCGAAGCTGTTCTTCTCACCAAGGCTACCTGCAGCCCAGCAAACGTCTCCCGTCGAAGTCGCCGTTCTGGCGATTGGAACGCTCGGCTTTAATAAATGGCTCCCCTAAACTGGCTCGGGGAAAGCAGAGCCATGAGTCAACAGAGGAAGACAGGGATAATGTTTCGTTGACAAACATCGAACCATTGGCACCAGATAGTAGGGACCAGGGACAAAGGAAAGCTTGCCAAGGAAAATTACGCTGGAGGAACAAGGCTCCTTTTTGGAGCAGCGCTGCCATTCTTTGTACATCCCAGAAAAAGAACATCTGAGCACCCTTCCCCAAGACAGAAAGCTGGGGCTGTACAAGAGCACGGCTGCTAAGCCCAATATTTGCAGTGATGTTTCTCCCTGCAAACCAGCGCGGGTCAGAACTCCTCTGAATCCAATTACCGCTCGTCCTCTGCCAAAGAGTCTGGTTTTGGTCTCGGGAGTCATACGCGTCTTGCTGCTCGCACAAGCCTTTCTGAGCCACATGAGCAATTTTTTCCCCTCAATCTTACGACATTTCTGCCGAGAACATGCCAAAGCGCATGAGGCGTCTCGCTCTGGCTCCTTATCCAGGAAAGCCGGGCCCTCCGCTGCCTGCCTGCCGAGTCCAGGGGGGTACAGGCAGAACTTGCTGGTGCTGTTTGGGGTGCCCAAATGTTTGTCCCGGAGCTGTTTGGGGTGCCCCAATATTTGTCCTGGAGTTGTCTGGGCTGCCCCAATGTTTGTCCTGGAGTTGTTTGGGCTGCCCCAGTGTTTGTCCCCATGCAGCTCCTGCTGTCCCACCCTCGGAGCGCTCCAGCAGAGCCAGGCGCTGCTCCCCAGGCTCCTGCCCCAGCCCGGACCCCCGCTCCTTACCGCAGCACTTTGCCCACCGCCTGCAGCACCATCTTGCAGCTCAGCCCGGCTTTGGGGCTCGGGGCTCGGCCGGGCCGTTCCGCGGGCAGGCTGCCCTGCTCCCCCACCATGGTCCGGGGGCAGCGCGGCGCGGCCGGAGCCTTGGCCTGGGCCTGGGCCGGGGGTGCCCCGGGGGCTGCAATGCACCAAAGGAGGCCCCTGCCCCAAAAACGGGGTGCAGGGACCTGCTGAGGGCACCCCCAGCACAGCTGCAAGCAGAGCAGGGTGCTCA
>WEIS01042533.1:0-17519 GCA_013389965.1 Todus mexicanus
GATAGGGAAGTACATAGATGGCAACTATGTACACCTCCCTAGATGGGAGTTCAGTTTAAAAACCCAGATTCTCCCCACAGTAGCTAAAGGCAAGCTGATGTTCACCACTATGGATCTCTTTACTGTAGTTTGCTTTCAAAATGGAGCTTTTTCCTCCTATAATNTTTTTCCTCCTATAATGTCAAACCAAGAAGACCGTCTACTTCTCAAAAGCCAATTTATTCTGTAGCAGATCCATGCTTGCTTTTATTTTATGCACCTCACAAACAAGTATAAAACGTTGTTCTTAAAGATCACTGAAGTTCAATTTCACACTAACAGTGACTCTATGGCGTAGTGGTTTTGCTGTCCTTTGAATTTTCTTCTTTACAAGTAAAGGCATCCAAATAAAACATTATACTCGTCACAAAGTATTGAGCCTGAAAATTAATAGTAGTGGGAGCCTATGTGTTACCTCCCCCCTCTTACCTAAATATCATTATCTTTTATTTATGGCCCCTCAGAATCTGTAAGACCTGAGGGATATTTTTTTCCTTGTTTATTCTACATGCCCTGTGTGTTGTTTTTTAAATTCTGTCATGTCCCATATAATTGTAAGCTGTCTCTTGAGGATCTGTGGTCTGTTTTCATACAATTTCCCATTATTTTCAGTCAGTGTATGTATTTATACTTTTTTTTTCCCCCTCCTTACAAAACCAACAGCATCAACAAAATAAACCCCACCATGTGAAGCACTTAGTTGGCATCTCCTCTGAAATTCACACTAAGTAGAAATTTCTTTTTCAGGCCAGAATAAAGCATCTAAAAAGTTGCTTGTAAAGAAAGGAGTTAGCACTTTATATCTTTTGCTTCATGTGTGTCTTTCTGCTGAGATTTAGGACAGCCCTGATCACAGGACAGCCTTGCTTCCCTTGTCAGAAATTTCAGGTTGTGATTTGACAAAGGTGGCTGCTGCTGTTTGAGGTGGCTGAGGTCATCCTCTCTCATACCACTACAGATAGGTCTTTTCTCCAACCTCTGTTGCATTTGGATGTCAGATATCTTGTTGTGCCTGAAGTTATGTTAAACATGGAGTAAAACGTCTCTCACTCCTGCCAAATCACAGAGAGGGGTTCATCTGTTGCAGGCGCCAACATTTGCTCAGCTGGATTACTTTTCAGCTTTACCAGCTAGACCTCACTGATGCCACTAATTATCATGGGAGCTTGGATATATTATCATAGAATCATAGAATGGCTCAGATTGGAAGGAACCTTGAAGATTATCTAGTTCAAATCCCCCTGCCATGGGCAGGGACATCTCCCACTAGACCAGGTTGCTCAAGGATCCATCCAACCCGACCTTGAACACTTCCAGGGATGGGGCATCCACAGCTTCCCTGGGAAGCCTGTTCCAGTGTCTCAGCACCCACACAGTGAAGCATTTCTTCCTCTTATCTAATCTAAATCTATCCTCTTTCAGCATAAAGCCGTTACGCCTTGTCCTAACACTACAAACCCTTGTAAAAAGTCTTTCTCTGGCTTTCCTGTGGGCCTCCTTCAGATACTGGAAGACTACAATAAGGTCTCTCCAGAGCCTTCTCTTCTCCAGGCTAAACAACGCCCAACTCTGCTCACTTGGAAGCACTGATACCTATGGATATAAATCTTGGCATCCTATTTTGCAAAGCAAATGCCACCTATACATTGTAGCTGCACTGTTAAGCTCCAGTGTAAGAGCTTACAAGCAGAAGTAGCGTGAAATAGATTTCACAGCAACTGAATAGGTTGTAGTGCTATTTAGTAAGTAATCACTTAATATGTATTTGATTTGGGGAGTTCTGTGGCTCTTGTGGCTTCCAGTGGTTTCGTGTAGACATCTGGGCCATCTCCTCATTTGGTGTAAATGAGTAATCTTGTATTGGTTGCAAATAATCTGAATGATTTAGGACAGCTGAAGTTCAGGCTCATTTTTGCCCTAAATAAAAATATTTCTCTTCCACCAGAAGTGACAGAAGAAGATTCCATGCTCGGTTTTCTTTCTGACATGTTCTGCAGTAGAGGTTTTCATTTACTCTGTTTTGTACACACTGGAAGAGTCCCCAACGTTATAATCAAACACTGTAGGAGAAAATTAAAGTTGGTAAAAAGAATAGAAAAGTATCTCTTCATCCATATGTGACATTTCCTTTCTAAAACTGTGTTCTTCTTCTCATGACTGGGTTACAAGCTTAGCAGAACACTGAAAGCTTGAAATCTGGTAGGATTTCGGAAGGGAAACAATGGTAAAAAACCTTAACTTGTAAGGAAAATAAGCACTGTGTTCCTGAAAGCTGGTTGGGAGCAGCATAGTAAAAAAACCAAACCAAACCAAACCTCAAAATGACATGAAAATTAAATCACAATTTCATCTCTCTTCCTACCTCTCCTCACGTTCATTCAGGACTGCATCTTCTCAGCCTTTTGGAGAAGGCTGGGAATACTCTTCTACTCGCAAAGACAGGTTAGATGCCTTGTTCAAGGTTGCCCGGGAAACCTGTGGCAGAGCTGGAATTTGAACAAGTCCAGTCACTCCTAGTCCAGCCCCTTAACCACAGGGCTCTCAGCAGTGTTAGCCACAAACAGCTGTTGGACTTGGCTCCGCAACTGTGGGAATTCGCCTGAATGAGAAGGGAGGGAGAAAGAAGCGTCAAGGGGGAGGGAAACAGAAAGAAAATGCAGGTACATGACGATTTTATTTTTAGCTGAGAGCGANAAACATCTTGAGAAGAATAGCTCTTGTCTAATTTTGAAGATAGATCTTAAAGCCTGGGTGATATCCTGGGCTCTCCTCTCTAATTACTTCAAAACTTGATACAATAATTCACTAAATTCCAAGGTAGACATCTAAAGAAGTTCAGATTGATTTTCTTTTTCAGGTGTACTTTTTGTTCCTCACTGGCTGTAAATGCAGTTTATAATTACTGGTTGGTAATTCATGATCTTCTTTTCATACTATTAAAGATAAATGAGCTTCATCCCACTCATTTTTGCCATTCATCACGGTTTAAACCCTAACATTTCTTTCATTCAGAATAGTAAGGGCTGTAAATGACCTCTGGAGACCATCTCATCCAACTCTTCTACTCCAGCAGGGTCACTCGGGGCAGGGAGCCCGGGATCCCACTGTCCAGCCACATTTGGAATCTCTCCAGAGGAGAATCCACAACCTCTCTGGACAGCCTGGGCCAGGCTCTGACACCCTCACATCAAAGAATATTTCCCTCCTGTACAGCTGGAACCTCTTGGGTTCCAGCTGGTGCCCCGTGCCCCTTGTCCTGGTGCTGGGCACCACTGAGCAGAATCTAGCCTCAGGCTTTTACCACCCAAGGGCCCTTTAGCTCTTGCTCAGCATTAATCAGAAATTCATCCCCAGACCACTGCCACCACCCAGCATCCCTGAAAACTCCCTGCTTTGCTTCTTGCCTCCTGCAGCTACTCAGAGGCCTTGCCACCCTTCCTTGGACAACCTCTTCTCTCAACCACTGCTGAAACCTGTGTTTGCTGGGGCAGTGAAGAAGGCATGAGGAGGCTCTGGCTCCGTTAACAATTGCAGCTGATGCAACATCAGGGTTTGGGAGAGAGCAGAAACTGCTTGTGCATTAAGAGCAGCCTGATAGCAGCCCAATCACCCTTAAAGTGCAATGACTTTTAGTAAGGGGACACACGAGGTATGTTCCAAAGGCCATTGAAGTCAGCAGGAAAAGACCTTTTGATTTCCGTGTGCTTTGGATGAGACCCAGAAGGAGCAATGAGTTAAGTCAGGGACGCTCTTTCTCACAGAGCTGAAGCTGCAAACTCAAAATCGCCTGTATTTGCTGAGCAGAAGTGAGCGTGGGTCAGGAAAGCAGCTGAGCTTTCCTTTCCTCTACAATTGTTTGCCTTGTTTTCGAGCCTAAAGCAATAGAGTAATTCCATGACAAAATTCAGAGCCAGAGAAGCTGACAGGGCAAAAATCGTGACCAATAGAAGATTTTCAACCATCTCCTCTAAGCTCAAGTATTTCATTTTATTCTCTGGCTTAATGCACTGTCCCTGCAGTACATTTGTTTGAAATATTTTAATATTGACTATTCAGGTTTTACTGGGTGGGTATTTATTGTTTTTCTTATCAGCAATTATCATATGAGGCAAAGGCTCCAGCATCTACGCCCTGAACCCTTTATCCATCTAGAGAAAAGTAGGAATGGCCACAGAGCTTAGAAACCTCAGAGCAGGACCTGGGCTTCATTACTCTGGATTCCTGAGAGTGAGATAACTGGGAAGATGGTTACGGGGACCCAACTAGAGTGATGACCTTGTGGTTACACCTGGTTGTGCATTCTTCTGCCTCTGTTTATGAGGAAGGTTTGCTGATGTCCTGCAGTCTCTTACATCTAGCAAACACTAAAATGGAGTATGGTCTCCCAATTCCCACCTCAGCCCAGAGATGAGCGTCTCAACACACCTACTCAACCCCTGCTTGATTTCAGAGGTGTTGGCTTGTGGCAGATACCCTCTACTCCTCCCTTAGGCACCCAAGCACTGTTTTGAGATACTGCGTGAAGCACCAAACTGGTTGAACGGAGCTCAGACTCCTGTCTCCTGCCAGGAGCTACTGGATGTTTCATAAAGCAGGTTTCCCTTCCTTTAAGACTTGCTGAAATGATGTTTGAAGAAACCTGTGCATGGACCCCTCTGGGGTGCTGGGAGAAGCAATCACTGCACCAGAAATGACAGAGAGGAGAAGATAAATGCAAAAGGATGAAACTGGTCACACAGGGTGTGTGAGCACCAACATCCATGTTCAACAGGATGACTGGAGTTTCTGTGCTCACTCTGGAAACACATGTCCATGGCTTGTGACTTTGGACTCCTGTACAGCTATGCCTGGTTGAAAACAATGCCCTGGTTTGAATGCACAGAACATTGAGCAAATCTTCAGCGCAGCAGGAAAAGTCAACCACTCACAAGGGAGAAGAGAAGCATCTGCCCCAGCTGGATCCAGAAGAGTCAAGACAGGTCTGAACAACATCATGCTGTCTTTCTCTACCTTCCATGTGCAGCTTCAAGGCTACATATAAAAGTAGAACCCTCATCATCCTGAGAACAGAAGATTACTATGGTTCTGCTGACTCAACAAAATCCTCCAAAATATAGGCAGAAAGTGGCAAATAAGCATCCCCAGAAACTAAGAGGTGATGCCACATCTCAAGAGACGTGACATAAGGAATGCTTAGAGGTCTCGAGAACACACAAAGTGTTGCAGCATCTGTCATATCACTCATACAACTAGTTAAAACCACCATGATCCCTGCACACGCCAGAGGATAGAAACTCCATGTGACTACCCCCAATGCAAACAGCCAAATTGTCTCTTCTGTCACATGACAGCAGTAAAAGCCTTAACAGAACAGACCATGAGACCACACCTCTATGCAGAGTAGAAGCACCTCTGCCTGATATTGCAAGGCAAGAATTATCTAAAGAGCTTGTCTGTATGACATTTATATGCTGCACGTAGGAAGTGCAAAAAGCTGAGGAAGCCTGATCTTCTGAGGTTTCCTACCCTTGCTCCTTCAGACCAGAGAGGTCTGGCTGCATTTGAAGACCTTCTGGGAAAATAAATTGAGCATTTGGAGATGTTCCAAGCCACCCAAACCCTTTTGAGCACCAACACGCTACTAGACCTGCTGCTCCTCTACTTCATAAGGCCGTGCTTATAAACCAAGCAGAGCAGGAGCCGTTACAAATAACTGCTTGGGTTTTTTCCTGCAGATTGACATGTTTTCCAAAGAAACAACATATAAAACAATTCTTCTGGGCAATGCTTGCCTGGCAAGTAATGGGAGATTAATCTACTATTTGTTTCAAACACGAGTGTGTAGGCTTGTAACTAGGAAACAGAGTTCCTGAGAAAATCACTATATTTTCATATATACAAATACATACACACACGTATTTATCTGTTTTTATATAGGCACCTTAAAAATGAGACTATTCTGACCATCCTTGTTATCAGGCAGCTTTTGTGTTTTACTATGATAGGTGAGTTTGTTATGGTGTGCAAATAAAACTTGTCTCACGCTCTGTCTGCCTGATGCCGGCATAATTGGCATCTTGCTTTTGAAAAACAAATATGTTCACTTGATGATGTTTTCCAAAGCAGAGAAACTGCTGCTTGTAGGTGGAAATCATAGAATCGTAGAATCATTTTGGTTGAAAGAGACCTTTAAGGTCATTGAATCCAACCGTTCTCCCAGCACTACCAGGGCACCGCTAAACCCAAGTCCATCAGCACCACATCTCCACAGCTTTGAAACCCCTCTAGGGATCATGGGGACTCCACCCCTGCCCTGGGAAGCCTGGGGCATGCATTGACAACCCTTTTCATGAGGAAATTGTTCCTCAGGTCCATCTAAATCTTCCTTGACACAACTTGAGACTGGTTTCTCTTGTCCTGGTGGTTATTCTTTGGGAGCAGAGCCTGATCCCACCTGGCTCCAACCTCCTGTCAGGGAGTTGTGGAGAGCCAGAAGGTCTCCCCTGAGCCTCCTTTGCTCCAGGCTCAACACCCCCAGGTCACTCAGCCACTCCTCACCACACTTGTGCTCTAGAGCTTTAATCAGCTTCTCTGCCCTTCTCTGGACACACTCCAGCTCCTCAAAGTCCTCCTGGGAGTGAGAGCCCCGAAACTGAACCCAGGATTTGAGTGACTACCTCCCCTACGCCCAGTGCAGCAGGGGACAATCTCTGCCTTAGTCTTGATGGCCACAGTGGTGTGGATACAAGCCAGGATGCTGGTGGCTCCTTGGGCACACACTGGGTCATCTCCAGTAGCCTGTTGACCAACACCTTCAGGTCTTTTTCTCCCAGGCACTTTCCAGCCTGAACCATTTCAGGGGGTTCTTGTGACCCAAGTTCACGACCCAGCACTTGGCCTTGCCAAACCTCATACCGAATAAGACACAGAAATATCTTTATCACCCTGTTGAAAAAGGCAGAAACTAACCTGGCTGATGATGCTTCTTGAACTAACAAACAGCTGATCAGAGCAACCTCTCAGGGCTCCAGAGTTAACATTTTTGTTGAAACTGCCTCTTTTTTTTTTCCCCCCCTCCTGATTATAGGGCCAAATACCTTTACTGACATTGATGTGAACGGCACAATGCTGATTTACACCGGTGGAAAGTTTGGTCTGGAGTGGTGTGTGGTTTCCTAATTTTATTAGACTTTTTTGTTGTTTTTCAGTGATACAGGGAGAAAATTCAGCTCTACGCCAGCAACAATAACTTCTCATTGTGGACATGGAAAGGAGGAGGGTGAAATAGCTGGGCGGAGGCGGGGGGGGCGGGGGTGCGCCTAGGCCGTTTCAAACTTGTAAATTTAAAATAAACAGCTGGATCACAGGGGGAAAGAGAAAGAAAGAAAGAGGAGGGAGGGGAGAAAAGACAAAAAAAATGTACACAAGCTCAGCAAAGTTCCAGTGTACTCTGAAGACTGCTGATGCTTAAAGATTGAGAGACCCCAGATTTCATTTCTTGGCAGCTCAGGCAAGAAGGATGGTCTCCAAGGAACTGCCGTCTCAGGCTGCAGAGGTGAGTAGCCAGAGGTTTATCCTGGAGGCTACTGGGCCTCTTAGAAGTTGGCATTCTTTCAGCATGAAAGATGGTAAAATATTAGCACTTTTAAAAGCCCATGGCTCGCAGAGCAATAAATCTAAACGCTATCAGATGCCAGCATGTCTATCAATAATAAAGACAGATGTGTGAGGAGCTCCTTTATGCTCACACAAGCACATGCAACCCAGGGGCGAGAGGGTGATGGGAAAGAGGGAAGGGGCCAAAAAGGAAGGAATATTTCCAGGCTCAGACATTTGAAGCCTACATCTCCCATAAATCTTCCAAACAGAGGGCTCAGGCCAGATCTTCCGTGCTGAATTTTTGTTTCTTCCCTTACATTAAAGCAATTAACATCTGGCCAAAATATTATTTGGGTTTTAATAAGAAAAAAAAAGGTGAAAAATAGAAAAAACCCAAAAAGACTATATTCTGTTTAAATGCAGGTGCCAGTAAGAATGAAAATCAACATCTGACCCAAATTGGAAGTGGATCTCTCCTTCCTTTCCCTTCCAGATTTTACAGAAAGCAAATCAGGAGAGAGATTTCTGGTCTGCTTGCCTAAGGAAATGAAGGTTATGCAATCGAGTAGTGTGCCTACATTTAGGCCTCTTTTTAATCCGTAAGCCAATTTTGAGCCAAATTTGACAGATGTGAAATCTGTGGATTTAGAAAATTAAAGTTTGGATGCAAAGAACTGTTTGGATAGCGGATTGCTATTAGGAGGAAAAGTTGCTCCTCTCTACAGGTACAGAAAAATGGCTTTCTTCAGAGAAGAGCTGCAAAAAATCCTGTGCCTTCTTAAGCAACAAAGCACAGGGACGTGGTTCTGAAGGTCGTCAGTGCCAGAGGGGTCAAGAGGAAAGACTGCCATTTGAATCAAGACCTCTTCCTAAGTCATGGGCAAAGATGAAATAGTTTTCTTGAGTCAAGGTCAGCTCCAGCGGAAGAACATAATTTGAACTTGACTTATCTCTGAAGGACTTTTCCCACCACCAAGGATCAGACTGATGTGTCTCTAAAAGTTAAAAAAAAACAAGAGGAGAAATGGCAAGACTGAGAAAAATCAAGGTGATGGAGCTTTTTAGTGTACTCACAGTGGTGAGACAATGGTCTTTCTGGGTAGTGTTCCACAGATAGAAGAAATGGTGATTCCTTCTTCCCTGGGAGTTTGTGTCAGGTGCCTGGATCCTCTGTGCACAGATTCCTTCCTGAAGATTAAGGCTTTTATAGTAGCAGTGCTCCTGTTTGGCCTCTCTCATGTCTCATGGGGTTGCATACTTGGCCTGTGGTTATGAAATGCGTCTTTTGACCACTGTTTGAGGGTCAAATTTGGATGAAATTACTGCAGGACTAAAAAGCTGGGAGGGCTAGAAGAGAGTAAGCAAAGACAGACAAGGTGAGCTCATCTACTCTTTGGCACTGGGAAACCCTAATTGCGTTTACTGGTGGGTTTTTTCCTGCTCTCAGACTCTTGTTTGACTAAAACCATCTTCACTTTAGTTCCAGTGTCTACTAGTCCTGCTCTGAACTTGACATTTCCATCTCCTGCAATATTATCTACTACTGTAACTTCCAAAAGACCGTAACCCTCTCTAGGGAATGACTCACCACCAATACTCGCAGTGGAACATCTTCAGCTCTTGGTGCAGTTTTGATCATGTTCCCACATGATTAAGTGTGGTCACGGTCTTCTCATGCTAGAAAATTTTGCACAAATCCTCCTGGTTGCTTTCGAAACGCAAGAGATGCTTAATGGTAAAGAAAACCATGGTGAATTGTTCTGCTTTCTTGCCTACGTGTGCTCATCATGCTGTGTCATAAGAGCATAGGTGAGGACCCCTCCCTAACATGACTGAATGCCAAAACAACCTATTTACTGTCGAAGAGCAGCCTGGAAACTGTTTGAGAGGAGGAAAATGAAAACACCTGAAAAGGTCAATTTAGAAACATCATCAGAACCTGCTTGACAAGCTACACTTGTGCTGGTCACCAGGATTAAACAGAGGGCTTTTGATGGTTTTCACCTGAAATACAACCAATGAAATCAAAGAGCTTAACCCTTATCACTACCAGCTGTACAGGAGAGGTGAATGTCTTTGTGGAGCAGTCACTAGAGAGCACCAAATATCCACGCTCCCTCCAGGTGACTTGCCCATGTGGAATGGGAATTACTGACAGTGGAAAAGGTTGTGACTTCTCACTTGCCTCTGTCTACCTCCACGTTTCTCCCAAGGTCTAGGGTGCATCATTTCTCTGGGGGTTTCATTGTCTGTCTTTTGGGGGGAGTTTTTTTGGGGGTGGTAAAGAAAAATCAAAATATAAAAAAAAAGTAAGATGGCTTAATGAAATAGTTCAGAAGCAGTTAGGGAGACTTAGGTCCTTGTGTCAGAGAAGTGCTGGCAATTAAGATAAGCAATGCAAGTTAAAGATTTCCTCTGTCTCCAGAGTGCTGTGGATTTGGTTTCCATCCCAGATGAAGACTCCTCAGGTACGTGCCTCACCTCATTCCTCCGCAGTCAGCTTTTCATTCATTCTGCTTCAAGAAGTTCTTCTGCAGCTTTCAGGACTTACAGCAGCTTAATCAATCATTGATTTTAAGGGCTTTTGTGACTTAAACCTTCACAGCACCAGGAGGCCCTTCCTCAGCTTCTTCATCTTTGTCGCCTATATGGAAAGCGGGGAAATAATCATGTCTAAAGCACCTATGCAGTTATACAGCAGCTACGCGGTGAAATCTGATAACCAATGAACCTTAAATCTGCTTTTATTATAGTCTGTGTTGCATTACTTGTTGTGGGATGTCTCATCGCTTGTTACCCAGTATCAAAAAGCTTTAAGTGTATCTTTTTATTTCTTAGAACAAAAGTATTTGGCTTCAAATATATTTAGAATCATAGAACCGTGTAATGCTTTGGTTGGAAAGGAGCTCTAAAGGTCATCTAATGCACCCTCCCTCCAGGGAACAGGGTCATCTGCAACTAGAGCAGGTTGCTCAGAGCCCTGGCCAACCTAACCTGCAATGGTACCAGGGATGGGGCAGTGATAACATCTTGGGGCAACCTGGGCCAGGCTCTCACCACCCTCAGCACCAACAATTTCTTCCTTCTCACTAGTCTAAATCTCCCTCTTTTAGTTTAAAACCATAGCCCCTTGGAACCAAAATTCCTATGGGATATCTCATCTCATTTTATATCTAAAAGTGTTAAATAATAATAATAGTGGAAGGGATCTACATTCCTCTTTCACGACATTGGTGAGTATAGTGTCACTATATATGCATGAAAGGTGCGAGTAAAGGAAACATCCTCTGAGAGCTGTTTAGCTTCAGAAAATCCTTCTCAACCCATCTGCTGCTGATGCTCCAGTAGATAAGGAACACTTACTCTCAGCTGCCACAGCAGGTAGCTCAACTCAGCTCTGCTCAGCCCACCTCAGCCTTCTCAAACCTTTTTTAGTCATCTTCTTGTGAGAAGCTTCTGTTTTCTCTATAACCAGCAAACCTCTAGACTAACCAAAGAAGGCATCTGCTGGACTTGACAATGTTAGGTTTGTGACAGAACTCAATGATCTGAAAGGTCTTTTCTAACCTAAACAATTCTATGACTCTGTGATTCTATGGCTAGTATTAAAGGTGTAAGTGATATCCACACTGTATCTTCCCAGGTGAAACTACAAGAGTTGTGGCTCTTTCTTAGGCCAGGTGGAGGAGCAGGCTGGGAACGTACACTGTCCATCACACGAGGGTGCTACCTGAGTGGTGCCCGCTTCTGAATATTAAAAGCTCTTTCTCCTTTCTAAGCCCAGAAGATGCCAGCAGTAAGGCTGTCCCAGTTTCTTTTGGGAAAGGGAGTTTTGAAGAATGACGAACTTCACAAATGGGGAAACTGAGGTAATGGAGTTTAGTGGCAATTTATACCCCTGTCTTGTGATTCTGTGAAGTGTCTTGTCTTATCATAATCTCCAGCACAGCCTTTTAACGCTGAGCATTTCTATCTTGGGGGTGGACAGGCAGAAGGCTTTGGTGATAGCTGATGCTTTGGATGGCAATCTGATCTTGAGAATACTGGGTTGGACATTTCAAGGAAAAAAAAATATAGCCACTTCCTCTGTTTATCTTGTCATTCTCTTTAAAAATCTTTCATAGAATCATAGAATCTTAGGAATTGAAAAGGACCTCAAGAGATTATTAAGTCCAATTCCCCTGCCAAAGCAGGGTCACCCAAGGCAGGCCACACAGGAACATATCCAGGTGGGTTTGGAAAGTCTCCAGAGAAGGAGACTCCACAACCTCTCTGGGCAGCCTGTGTCAGGCTCTGTCACTCTCACAGTGAAGAAGTTCCTCCTCATATTTAGGTGGAACTTCCTATATTCAAGCTCACACCCATTGCTCCTTGTCTTACTGCTGGACACCAAAAGAAAAGAGCCTGGCCCCCTCCTCCTGACACCCACCCCTCAGATATTTGTAGGTATTGATAAGATCCCCTCTCAGCCTTCTCTTCTCAAGACTAAACAGCCCCAGGTCTGTCAGCCTTTCTTCATAGGAGACATGCTCAAGTCCCATATCATCCTCATCACTCTCCATTGGACTCTCCCCAGTAGATCCTTGTCTCTCTTGAACTGGGGAGCCCAAAACTGAACACAATATTCCAGGGGTGGTGTTCCCAGGGCAGAGTAAAGAGGGAGGAGAGCCTCCCTAGACCTGCTGGACACAGTTTTCCTCATGCACCCCAGTGGTTTCAAAATCTGAGTTAACAAGGAGAAGAATTAAAAAGAGAAAGAAAAAGATGGGTTTCAAATGTATCAGTAAATTGTATTAGTTTGCAGAGGGGTCGGGACATGTCAGAGCCAATGAAAAAGAGGCAGGGAGAGTTTACGGCTGAGAATGAAAAAGAGGGGGGAAGGAATAGGAGAGAGGTGGTGATGAGCTCTTTGGTTTTTCCAGCCATTTCATTTAACAGCATCCGAAATATAAACATATTTGACTCTTAAAAGCTGGCCTAGGCTGTTTAGAGAAAAAAAAAACAAACCACAACAGGGCCCAGCAGGCTTGAAAAAGGTGCAGGGAATAGTGAGGGTGCAACGAACCTGCCTCAGCAAAGGAGACTGTGGTCCTTTCAGGAGAAGTCTGGGCTACTCAGGTGTCCCTGTGCTGACACAGCTCTGCTGCTACTGGGACCAGGCTGATGTTTCTGCACAGCTATGAGCTGAGGAATGAAACCTGGAGCAACACAAAGGTGTCTCTCAGGCTAGTGCATAGTTTGAGGCAAATACCTCACAGAGCTGAAGGGAATAAAAAAAAGAATAAAGAAAACATTAAAAAATAACAAAAAAATAACAAAACCCCAATAAACCCCAAACCCAGCACCAAAACCCACCCAAAACCAAACCAAAAAACCCCCCAAAAGCCCCAACCAACTAACCAAACAACACCACCCCCCCCAACAACCCCGCAAACAAACCCAAACACGTTTATGTTTGACCACTAGTAGTCAGAAAACATCAGAACTGAAGCTAAATAGCTTACCCAAAAAGTTAAAAAGGTTTTTTTGGGGTGGGATCATGGCAGAATTATTCCAGGTTTTCAAGTAGGAGGATTAAAAACTAAACAGTTGGATTTGTTTGAGGCTTACATAGACACTTCTGGTTTAACTATTTTTACCCACTTAAGATTGAAGACATTTTATAGACTGGGTGCCAGGCACGATGAAAAATCTAAGTGTTCTTCTGAAAATATGGAAGTGAACAGTTTTGAAATGTCTCCCTTTTTTTTTTGTTTTGTTGTTGGCTGAAACTTCTTGCCAGATTTGAAATTAATTTCACAAATATATTTTGTCCCCTCCCACGCGTCTCAGACGCTACATTTCAGCAGATTTATTGCTCATCAGAAATGTCACTCAGCTCCCATCCAACATACACTTCTGTGATGCCAAAAAAAAATATGTTGGAAGTTAAATAACAGCAGCAAACTAATTAGATATGTTTGCAATATGATGTGGCAGCAGAGGAGCTATGAATTCTGGAAGACAAATCACAGCTTATCCAGTGAGATCATGGAGGGTGAAACTCGGTAAATTGTAGCACCAACCCAGGTTATGACTTGCAGTCCAGCTGAAGACCAGTTTAAGACGGTGCAAGTAACTTCTTTCACTCTTCTGAGTAAAAGTAAATTTTGTTCTCCCAATAAATTGCTGGTGATCTTGACCACCTCAGCCAGCCCACAAGACTGGAACTGTGCTCACATACTGTCACAGGAGAAAATGTCACCATTAGTATCAGCTTCGCTGTCTAAAGGCAACCACCAGTTCCTGAGCAGCAAGCTAAACTGAAGCTATAAATACTTTCAGATCCTCACCATTCGCAATGATCCAAATTATATAAACTATTTAAGATCATTTGGATTGCAATGTATTAGGAACTACTCTGCCCTAGCGAGGCCACCTCTGGAGCGCTGGGTCCAGTTTTGGGCTCCCCAGTTCAAGAGAGATGAGGAGCTACTGGAGAGAGTCCAGCAGGGGTTCCAAGGATGCTGAGGGGCTGGAGCATCTCTGTGCCCAGGAAAGGCTGAGAGCCCTGGGGCTGTTGAGCTGGAAAAGAGCAGCCTGAGAGGGGATCCAAACCTGTGTGGACATGATCTTGGGCGCCCTGCTCCGGGTGACCCTGCTGGGGTAGGGGAGTTGGGTGAGATGATCTCCAGAGATTGCTTCCAACCTCTGTAAATCGGAGATTCTATGATCAGAAGGATACACATTGCTGCCAGCAGAGCCAACAGGAGTCTGATTTAAGGGTTTGGGCATCATTCTGAGTGGTTTGTTGAAGTATGTTGCTTGTATGTGCTGCCCATAGATACTTCTGTTTACTGAGGGTCAGTTGTAAATCAAGGAAATCTTTCTCTATGTTTAAACTTGCAATGATGTGTGCAAGGGCTGAGAGAGTTGATGGGGCTGAATATGACTCTGCTAATACTGGTTCACCATTCTGCAGGCCAAGTGCTATACACTCCTGTGTGAATCTATATCACACACTCAAGAAAGGACTTCGTTTCTCCCTAGAAAACCTGCCCAGCATTCTGGAGATTCAAACTGAGGTCCCACGTCTAGGTTCCATGACTCATGCGCTAAGGAACTATGTATGCTTAGAAATAATAATAATAAGAAGAAAAGTAAATAGATCTTTCCTCGCCCCAAATCTTAATCAGAACACTTTGTGTTTTTCTTCCCCTCCTCCGTGGTTTCTGGTTTGTTCCAGGATCAAAGCGCAGTGGCCATTCCTAGGGCAAGGAACAGCTGTTTGTGTGGCGTTTACAGAACAATCAAAACCACCTCTGTGTAACAAAAGCAATCAAGAGGCTAAACTCTTTCATGTTATCATGGAATCACAGAATGGTTGAGGTTGGAAGGGACCTCTGCAGGTCATCTGGTCAAACTCCTTGCTCAAGCAGGCCAGTTATCTGTGAAAGGTTCTTTAACTCCTTTCTACTGAGGTCCTAAGATAGATCTAATCTTTCCACAGGTTCCCATTAATTTCAAAGCTAAAGAAGCCACCTCTGGAGGTATATATCAGGAGTCACCTGGTTAATGATTTGAATCACATTTAACGATAGCCCTTTTTTTTTGGTTTTTTTTTGAAAACTATGTTGGATGAATTCGTTAGGGATCGTATCTCTAATATTGCTTAACTTCATGACCTGCAGAAAACTACCTGTCTCCTCTGCCTTACCCTTTGTTGTTCCCGTTGAATTAGAAAGCGAGATCTGTTAGTCATAACATTGACAGTTGTACAGAACTAAGAACAGCAGGACTTACATTTTGGAGGCATTTACCAAGTTCAGAATGAATCTCCAAGCTAATAATGGATGTAAACCTGCGAGTTTTTTCTGCAACAAGAATTTGCTACAGATAGACAAAACCAACTTTTTGTTCACTAGAGATTTTTTTCTTGCTTGCGTGCTTCATGCTTGCTTCCCTGGCAGATTTAACAGCTTGACATTTTCCAACGAAATTTGGTTCTGACAGAATAATTCCAGTTCATGGCTGCGTAGTATCACAGGATAGTGTAGGCTGGAACAGACATCAGGATGGATCTAGTCCTACCTCCTGCTCAACTGGGTCTGTAATGCTGTCAGACCAGTATCTCAGCCTTACCTGTGCCCGCTGTCACTAAATCACCCATCCCACATGGAAACCAGCCCAACTTTGGTCATCCTTTTTAGTATCAATGTGGGATGAAAAACTCTCCTTACCCTTGATATCCCTTGAAAGTCTCAACTCTAGTTCAGCAGAGCTTTTCTAGCATCATCCATACATGTTCAGTCCTTCGCGCTCTAGAGCAGCAAGCTAAAATCTACTCCCGAGTCTGCTCCCATACCATCTTCAGTGATTTTGTTCCCTATCCCAACTATCAAAGTTGACTCATTAGCCACACTTCTGTGACTTTAGGTTTGACAGAAATAGCTCACTTCAAAAACGAGCCATTTTCCATCATTGTGCTCTATCTGTCCCTCTCTGCCTGTTTTTATTTGCCTTTCCTCTTGAATAAACTATTTATTTGAAAGCCATTCCAAGAACAATTAATTTTGTTTACGTGAAAGCAATTTGGACGATTAAAAGGATGTTTTCCCTTTAGGAACATATGAACAAATTTGAGGTTAATTTTACTATGAAATGTCAGAATGTTTGAACTAGAAGGAGGAATAAGCACGAGCCTGGATTCCAGGAACAATGTTGTTACCAGATGTTGATGAATATGAAGCTGTGCAGGACAGAAGCATAGCACGGTGAATGAGACAGCCTCACCATATCTGCCTCCAGGGTTTCAAATCTTTAATCGCAGACATTAAAATATGTATGTATATATATTCTGTGACACCTTCCAGAGAAAATCTGAAATCCATTTGACTTATGAAAAATACTGTTTTCATATAAACCGTGCTGTCTACTTTTCTTTGTTCTTCATTACTCCAGTGTGTGAGTATGGAACTGAAAATCCTTTGTACCATCGTAAACCAAGAGCACCATTCTCCAAGGCCACTAATGTGAAGGGAATGTCAGTTTTAGTCCACAAGTGACTTAAGGCTTTGTACATTTATTCTCCATCATATGGCTGGAATTGTTTACAGCTGAAGCAAGCGGCTCAGGAGAGCCAGACTGGCAAACAGATACTTGTTTACCCTGAAAAAAAAGAGGAGCTCGAGACCAAAATGGTTTTTTTTTTCAAGAAGGAATTTTGTTCATAGTCCTCTTTCTGTAGTTTTGGGAAGATGAGGATTCTGAATGGTTTACAGAAATTTAGAGATACACGTGAATGTATAATCCAATGCAGGTCTTGCAAGAATTGAGTTCTTTGATGCCCGCCATGGTCTGTGCTCTTCAGTCTTTTCAACAATGTATGTCAGTGATACCAGTAATGCTTCTGAAATACAACATTTTATATAAAACACCCATCTCTGCCTCCAAAAAACCCTGCAAAAGGACTGGTCCGTTTCAACTCAAAGCTTCAACTAAAAACTTCGATCGAACTGGGAATTTCTGTTGCTTCTCATCTCGGGAGCCACCAGGGATGTACTTAACCACAAAGACGTGATTGATAGATCTTAGAAAATCATTTTGCCAGTTAGGTTAGAAAGGAAAAAAAAAACACCATAAAATGTTACAGTCATGTAATAAGCTTTATTACAGCTCTTTTCTTTCCCTGTACTTATTTCAGAGATTCTCCTGTTCTGGGATGGGGAAGCAAGGGTGACTGAATATGAATGGTTACCAAATATTCTGTGGACACTTGGTCAGTGCTGGAGCATCTGCACTTCTGCAAATCAAAATGGCACGACTAAGGTCTCACTCACCTTCCCACCTGATCTAACATATCAGATATATCCTATCACCAAATTAACAAGGTTGGAAAAGAC
>WEIS01042537.1:0-15401 GCA_013389965.1 Todus mexicanus
TGGTGATGGTGATGGTGGCGGCCGCGGCCCTAAGGCCCAGGAGCGCTTCCCCGAGCAGGGATCCTGCGGGGCTTCAGAGTACCGGGCAGCCCGGGCCCGCCGCGGAGCTGGCGAGTAATGACTGGGGCAAACAGAGCGGTTGTGCCCACTCTGACCTGCTGCCGCACGAGCCCGGTCCTCCTGTTCAGAGAATCACAGAAAGTCAGGGGTTTGGAAGGGACCTCGGAAGATAGAATCATAGAATAACTAAGGCTGGAAAAGACCTCTTAGATCATCGAGTCCAGCCTATGACCTACCACCACCACTCNTCTAGTCCAACCCCCCTGCCAGAGCAGGAGCACCTAGAGTAGGTCACACAGGAACGCGCCCAGGCGGATCCCAGTGGGGTCGCCATCATGGGGCTGGAAGGGAGGGAGAAGGGTGCTCACGTCCCAGCAGGTTCCACTGGTACCTACTCAAGCAAACAAAGAGTTAAGGATTTGTGAAATAGCGCTGAAGAATTTGGTTAAGTCGGCCTGATGACTATTAGCAAGTCTAAAGGAAGAGATAGCTGTGATGTCTAGGGCAAGATGACCATTCTTGAAGTTGTCAGAATGATTAGTTAAGGAGCTCTTAAATCAAGAATTGGCTGTCCTTGAAGAAGGAACATCCTGGGGAATATATAAACCATATGTACTTAGAGATTATATTGTTTTCATTGTAGTTTTGTACTGTCAGCTAAACGGTGATTAGGGCTGTCCTTAAGTGAACTGGCCTCATTATAACACTAGAAATCACACCCATAGGGCAGGAGACCCTGGCCCGGGTGAACACCTTTCCTCATGGAGCATGCATAGTATGAATAGGTGACTGTGTAACCGCATGTAAGTTACTAATCAGTGTTAGTGGGAAGTTCTTGGAAACTCACCAGCTGATAACTCTTACGTAGAAAAGGAACTCTGGCAAGCACCAAAGCATGCTAGCTTTGTGGAAAACCACCTAGCACCCAAAGTTGCCCTGCTTTGTAATAAAACAGTATCTCGTCTCAGTGTGTGAGATTGGCTCATTGCACACCAGATAAATACCTTACTTTTGGGACACCACCATCCTTGTACAGTTGCCCCGGTGCAATCCTGGAAAATAGAGGTTTAGGTGAGGTGAGGCAGGCTGTGCATCTGCTGGCCCTGAAACGGGATGTGCAGCCCAGCTCAAGGCTTCATTCTCTGTTCACCTCCAAGTGGAAAACTTTCAGATGAAAAAGCTCCCCAGAAACATCACACATTGCTGCCAGTCGGCCCTCTGGCGAACACATGGCAGTAATCAACAACCCTTGTAGAACCCCTGCAAAGATTTATCTTCTGGTGAGGGAGCCCCTTCCCTGGGCAAATAATCCTGGCTTTTCCTCAGGTGCAGCAACTGTTCTTTATTCAGAGGAAATAAAACGTCTCACACATTTGTGTTTTCCATCAGTGGAGTTGATCTAATCTGAGATAAAAGACCAAAACATGGAAGTTGCTTTTACTTGGGGTTGTAACATACCCTTTTTGAGGCAAAACTTGCCTTAGCCCACTCATTCCTCTTCAGATCCAACTCCCTTTGCACAGTTCCCATGTGTGCCCACACAGGCAAATTTGCTCATAGCTCACTGGGGAGGAGTTGAGCTCTGCAGCACTAGAGGGAAACTGCTCCAGAAGCCCTCACAAAATGCACAGGTGATAACAGATCCTGTGGGAGCAGGTCAGGTTTTGATTTCATCTGTGTGCCAGTCTGGAGAGTTAGCTTGGTGGTAGAAACATATGGCAAAGGATGTCCTGAAAGCAAGTTGGAACAAAACAGGAAATTCAGCTTTGCTGTCTTTCTATCCGTAGTGAATCATGTCTTTTATACCACCCTTATCTCAAATGCACCTTCCTGGCTAGCGAAACATCATTTCCAGTTTCAGCTCTGAGAGAATCGTTACACCAATCCTGCCTTACAGGTCAAAGCAAGACTCTGATTTTGGACTTAATCGTAACTCTGTTTTGTTCTAGCCCCAAAACTGTCTTCTGCCCACCATAATCTCTTCCAGATCTCATCCTCTTCTCACTTATGCCCCTGATTATATGGCTGCTGAAATCTTTCTGCCCAAGTTCTCTGTAATATTTCACTCTGATCCTAACCAGCAGTTATGCATCAGAACTCAAAAGGAGTGTTTCTCCTTACCCAGAACTGCTTCTGAGACTAAGATTTTGCCTGTGTGTATAAGGCTACACTATTGTCTCTGCTTTTCTAAATCAAACGGATGCCTGTTGGCCTCCAGCTTTCCCTCCCTGTGTTTTCCTTCCAACAATCCCTGCCTCTCACCCATCTTCTCTATAGACTAAATGATTTGCAGTGCAGGATCTCCTTTTTTGATACTGCCTTCCCAAAACCTCACACTCAGGGGTTGCTCCTCAGTACAATACAGTACAGACACTGCAGCTGCTGTTTGGCTTCACCCAGGGAATGTCTGTCTCCCACTGCTGCTAGTTAATTATAAGATCTGATGTGGTCTAATAGGCATGGCTATTAGACACAAACCCCCTCAGCTGCAAAACGCTAGGTATAGTTGCTGGCAGCTCTCGATTTTCTGCTCCTCTCATATTTTCTTACTACGCTGAGTAAATATGACCCTTCCTTCTCCCTTACTAGAGCAACCTATTTACCAGACAGTCAAATATGTAAGTGGTGAAGGTGATAGAATTGCACACTAATGGAGCATTGAGGCTAAAATTTGAATACACACAGAGCCTAGGCTGTTCAATCCTTGTTACGTGACATTCAGACAGTTCCCTAGCTCCACAGTCCAGAGAAAAGGTATAGCTCAGAGGGACATGAGCTCTAAGAGTTACACTGGACTCCTCAACTGTGCAAAGCATAATAATTGCAGCTGAGGTACAGATAACTATTATTTGATTTTGTCTAATCACATGATTGCACTTGTTTAGAATGAATTCCTAGTCAAGGCATCTGTGATTTTTTGACTCCTGCAGCTGACCACAGACATGAAATCGCTGTGCCCAGAAGAAGCTCCAACTGACTGACAGGGCAGCAGGCATCTAGAAGCCACCAAGCTGTGTAGCGGCCAGCTATGTAACTAGCTAAGAAACTCTTTGCTTCAAGATATTAGACCTCAGGTCTCACAATTTCCAGAACCTACCATCAAACTTCATTACTCAGTTGACCAACAAGTAGAAGAAAGACATACAGAATGAAAAGAAAGATGACACGGGGGATCTTATCACTCTCTACAACTACCTGAAGGGAAGTTGTAGACAGGAGGGGGATGGGCTCTTCTCCCAGGCAATTTGCGACAGGACAAGAGGGCACAGCCTGAATCTGCACCAGGGGAGGTTTAGGTTGGATATTCGGAGGCACTTCCTCACAGAAAGGATTATTAAACACTGGAATGGGCTGCCCAGGGAGGTGGTGGAGTCACCATCCCCGGAGGTGTTCAAAAAAAGCCTGGATGCCACACTTAGTGGCACGGTTTAGCTGAGTGGTGGTGGTAGGTCATAGGCTGGACTCGATGATCTAAGAGGTCTTTTCCAGCCTTAATTATTGTATGATTCTATGAGGAACTAGATTGCTAGAGGGTATGTGTGTGATAAAACCAGATTTTGTTTGGAGCTCAGAAACCATCAGGATGATGATAAGGCAGAAAAAAATTCCACCCATGTGAAATCTGGAATAAGAAAGTGTAAATGAAAATAGTCCTGTTCTCCACTTTGAGATACAGTTTTTGCACGTGTTTATGCTAGACCATTATAGCTCCTCATAGACTTGATGTGGAACACACACCATTCTTAAACATACTTCCCAGGGCATTTAACAGGATGCAAAGGGTTACTGATACACCTTGTTTTCTTCTTTCTCTGCCAAATCCCAGGACCAGATACCAAGAAATTACCAGTATTATTTCTTTCCTTGCAAATTCAGTGAAATAGTGGGATATTAATCAAGCCATCACACAGCCTGGGTGATGGGACAAATACTTAAGAGATGTTTTGTACATGTAATGGTATACTTTCTTCAGGAACTTGGAGCCTTGCCTATTTTCAGTCTGTTTGCCTTCAACTTAATGTAGGAATGGGAAGCTAAAGGGGAGACTTTAGCTCCCTGGATCCACTTCAAAGAGGTTAGCTGTGTTAGCCTGTCACTTATGAGTTAGGAATCCTTCTTCCTTTGTATGTGAAGATTAAATCTACCATAATACAAAACTCCATTTTTGCTTTGTACCAATTAAATCTGAAGAAGTAAGGTCAGGAAAAGCAATACCTACATTAAGCCACCTACAATAATGTTTACCTGTCCTGTATGTATCTTAAATGATAGAAAAGTATTAAGGTCTCCTTCCATTGCTGCGCTCGATAGGGTAAGCAGGAAGAACAGGAGGGAGGTCTTCCAGAAGCATGAAGATGACTTCTTGGTATAGTTCAGAATAGGCAGGAACAAAAGTTAAATTAAACCATCTTGAATTAAAGCTGTGCTGGATCCTCTCCTTTACAGCAAGCACAACCTCAACTGTAAACAGCTTTACACTGCAAACGTAACACAGAAAAAACAGGAACAGAATACGCTACAGAGTCCAAGTCTCACATTCAGTGGTGATTCACAGGGACAAATGAGGACAAAATTAATGTATGTAGGGGAGAAAAACTGACATTGCTTTGGAAACCATTTCACTTCATGACGTTTTAAGTCTAAACTGTAAATTCCTGACAATGAATCTGTGTAGCCCTGTGTTATTCTACTATTGCAACCAGCCCAGAGTGGGCCATGGTGACAAATACCTTCCAGGCTATCTCCATGCAGCTGAAGTCCCTACTGTTTCAGCCAAAGTGCCTGTAGTGACAGTATACACTTTATGCGGTTCAGCTGGGACTGGGAAACTTGATCTCATAAACTTCATCAGCATGAATTATGTTTTTATTATACTAAATTGTGTCCTGGCGTTTGCCCATACACCACATCACTGCCTCAGCAAGCACATAGTACAAGACCCTCTGCCAGAGCATGCAGGCATGGGGCAAAGTTACGGTTGTTATGAGGCCTCCCATCTCTGCGCCTGTCCAATTTGCTCATGATTGACATCTCAGCTGTCATGTTCCATCAGTATAAGTTCCCCCTCCCCTGCCTTATTCTTCATCTTTCAGAAGGTAGGCGCTTGGTCCTGTGTCTGTTCAGAGGAAGCACCATGACCTACACATCTGCCCCTGACCTTTAGCCTAATCAATAAAACTACAAATTGGTCTTTTCTTATCCTCGGCACTTTAGTCATAAAATCCCTGTTGAGATGGAATGAAACACTGAACTTTATGTCTAGGCGTCATGAACATATTTTGAGGCGGGGGAGAGAGACTGGCAGTATTTCAGCCATCAGATATACAACTGTCTTTCTCTCGCTCACTCTCTGTGCAGCAATCCTGTGTGTTATGTTTGAAACCTGTAGAACATCCTGATTGGTTCTATATTCACATATTTTCCCAAATATTTCAGGACAGGTAGAACCTCAAGTGTCCTTGTGTATGAGGCGCAGATAAAGTGCAAGTATACTCATGATGGTGCTTTTGTTAAGAAGGACTAGCTTTAATACCCAGGCTAGCCTAACACAGTGAAAGATGCAGAAATTGTCCCATGCCCAGTGCAGATGAGAGCTGTTTTTCATCTGAGTTTGCTGAAAGAGCTTGAGACAGTCACTCACATGGCACAGACAGTGCATTCAGGGAAGAAACATCTCACACTGTCGTATTCTTCTTGTACATTCACCTACAAGCCAGAGACAAGCCTTTCACCTGCCACATCCAGCTTGCGCTAGCAGCAGGCAATGCAACAGACATCAAGCACAAGTAGTGTTGCACTTGTGCTGCTTCAGTGATTTGTGGGCAGAGGACATGTTCAGGAAGCACTAGAGGAAGAAGAAACATTCCCACAAGGGAAGAGAAAGACAGGAGGCACAAGGGGTGAGGCGTAAGGACAGCCCTTCCTGCTGTAGGATGGTGGCACTCCCAAGAAGCAGAGGCGAGTGGGAGAAGCAATAGGGACAACTCCACTTCATGGAGTGGTATATTCAGGAGGAGGAGGGGAAGAGGCATAATTTGTCTCAGAGAAGAGCAGAGAGCATTTTGGGAGAGGGCAAACAAAAAAACGATAAGAGTTTTGACGCTAAATGGATGCACTACCGTCGATAGTATTTCTATTTCTATTGTATCTGTTGTCTTGTCATGGTCCCTGTAGAGACTTGCATGTGCTGAGGCAACCAGCCTGAGCGGACATGGGAGGTCACAACCCCATGCGCTCGTCTCATGAAGCCCTGGAGCACTGTTGGCAGACCTGTGCTGGCATTTGCACTTGTGCAATAAACAGTAGTCTGGTCTGAAAAAGCATGTAAGGACTTTATATATATATATATATATATATTTATTTATATTTATATTTATATTTATATTTGTATTTGTATTTGTATTTATATTTATATATAAACAGTCTTTATCAGAAAATCAGAAGGACCTTAACATGACTATAAAGGTGCTTAATGTGTTACTTTACACCCATTGCAGAGCGATGTAGAGGGAAGGAAGAGGCTGTACGGCACAGTTTTGTGCACAGCTTAAAAGATCTATTCCATCCTCTTTACAGTGAGAAAGCTGGTGAAGCCACATGACTTCTTCATGCTGGCAAGAGAGTTGTGTATTTAGCATGCTCAGCGGCTTGTAAGGTTGGAAACTATACTTTTTACTCAGCTGCGCTGCCACTGAGTGGCCCTGAATAACCTCCTGTGTCACTTCAGGGATTTTTGCTGGTAAAATGAAATATGACTGTGAATCAGAGGAAGGAGGAAAATCATGGCAGACTCTCTTTAGAATTCTTTTTTATAGTCAGGCCACACCTTATGCCAGGAAGTCTTGCCATCGTGCTCATCCATCTATAAAAAACAGAAAGGCAAATCCAGTCAATAAGGTGGACCAGAAGGCTTGGAGTCTTTTGGTTCTTGAAAGCCCAGGATGAATGGTATGAAAATAATACCATCTCCTGTGTGTCTCTCTGACGCTGTTGTATGCTACACAACACTGCTGAGTCTGCAAACATGATTTCCTACACCTTAGCTTGGAGGGGAGGCCGGAAATACTGTGTTGGAATCACAGCACAGCACATGTTCAAGGCAGGCAGGTGGTAGGTTCAAACTGGAGCAAAGAAACAGCTCCCTTATGTAACACACAGCTAAGCTCTGGAGTACCTTTTTCATGATTTTATGGATGCTCGAAGTTCATATGAGTTTCAAAAGTAATCAAATACAGTCCTGGATGAAAGAAACATCAGAAGCTACCTGATGTGGCTCTGCTGCTGCATTATAAAAGAATTTCTTAAGCCAAAGCTTGCTGGAGGCTGAAAGAGGGTACAGGGCAAGGGTTGCTATCTTCTGGCCTTGCTCAATACTCATACCAGGGCGCCACTGTTAGCCACTATCAAAAGCAACTCTAGATTGCACCGAATGGTTACATCTGCTGTAGCTGGTTTTTTATATTCCTACGTAATGGAGCCTGAAACTAGAGTCTTTTGAGTCTACACACTTGGCAGGGAAATCCCACCTTTGGGAAACAGGCTTTTTCTAAAGAGACTTTTAGTGACATTGGCTTTTAATGACACTGGATCTATCTCATTGCAGAGATCACACTTCACCAGTTTTCCCTTTATTTCATTTGCCATATGATCTTAGTGTCATAACAGAGATTAGGTCTTTATTATAATGTACCATGCAGTACCCTAT
The DNA here is from genome assembly GCA_013389965.1 of Todus mexicanus. NCBI lineage: Eukaryota > Metazoa > Chordata > Aves > Coraciiformes > Todidae > Todus > Todus mexicanus. The sequence goes on from WEIS01042537.1 coordinate 7,766, forward strand.
AAGGAGAGAGAGGAGTCATTCCTCAGAAGGACTAGTTGCTAAAAACAAAATATATAGAAGAAGAGGCACAGCAGATTTAGAGGGGGACCACAAGCTGGGGAGAACTTGGTCCCATCGGAACTCCTGGAAAAACAGTTCTCATCTCTTAAACTGCTAGGTGAAGCCCCACAAACCTCACACGTTATGTCACCTAGTCCAGTTCCAAGCTCATTTTAAGTCCTACCTCAGAGTGCTATTTTTGGTTATTTTCTTCAGTGTTCCTTGATTTCATGGCTGAGAACCCTCTCCTCTATTGAAAAGCGCTGCTCTCTGATAAAAGGCAACAGCTCAGCTTTTGGTGGTGGTTATAGCTCTGTATCACTGTGTCCATCTTCTTCCCTTTTGCAGTCCCGCTAGGGACCAAAGGAGCTAAACAGTTAGAGGTTAATACACCATTAGGGACCAGTCCTAGCTGCACAATACATTTCAAACACACTAACCTCCACTCGACAGTTTCATCTGTAGTCCATGCCCTGCAAAAGGATTCCAGCACTAACTGAGGCTTGCCCAGAGACAAGCTGTATTGGAAGCAGTGGCATGACTAGACCATGATTTTAGCAGAACCAGGATTTAATACTCCCAAGTTCCCAATATGTTGGTTGGTGTCATATTTGAGCATGTAACTTGAAGTACTCCATATGACATGAAATACGCTGCATACCAACAGATTTGTGTTGGAATTGATCTAGGCATTCTGAGTTCTTCATTCATGTGGTTGATCTGTGCAAGGAATAAACATTTCTGGTACCAAATTTAGAAATACTGTATTTTATTGTAGACTAGAAGATACTATCATCTCTGGTGGCAGCAATGGGGATTGATGGCAGCTTACAAAATGCAGAAACTCTCTGTGTGTGTGTTAATCTCTGATAGGGCTTATCGCTGGACTAAACTGCTTCCATAAATCGTAGGCCTAATGCTGCTTTCAATTACACCAACACACACCCAGTTAACTCCTGGAAGATTTTAAGATGTGTAAATCACAGCAGAATTTGATCCCTTTTAGTGTCAGTACTTTTTAATGCTCATCTTTTCAATAGGTGTAATGGATAAATACTCCAGATTGTTACTTACTTCACCAAGTTCAGGCTTGGTGGAAGGCAGCTGATGATTCCTGCTGAGTATAGATAGCTAGGAGAGGCAGATTCCGTAGACCCATGATGAGGGGTGATTTATGTGGCATTCATTGTGACTGGGCTTGGGATGTTTTTTTGTCTTGTTTTTACAGTATATTGCTGGTCAACTCATAATGTATGTTATACTCAGATCTATGGACAAAATACCAGGTTCACAGAGGAAAAATAAGAACAGAATTTACATTTCATTCATTTTTTGTTTTCTCTGCTGTTTTTACACATTCAAATGTCAAGATGCATTTGTTGTATCCTAATCTACATCAAACTGTCCTGCAGGAACATTCATTATTCTTTTATTGTCAGCAAAACACATTGAAACAGGAGTGTTAAACATCTGGCTAACATACGTTTATGTGGCCCAAATGGCATATTCAAGTTCTAAGTCTATAAGAATTCCTTTGAAAACAAAAGAAGTCTTGCCTATGATTTGGGAAATACAAGCTGGTGTAACTAAAGCCTGTTTCAAGCAGCGCCTGAGAAGCGCAAACTCCTGTACTCTACCACTAATCTCATTTTATGTCTAATGAGGGCACTTAGTCAGAATTAACTAGTTTGCTGCTAAGCCCCAGTAACTGACAAGAGACAAGCTTAGGACTGAAGATAAGACAAAAACTGATTATTGCCCAAAAGAAGGAAATGCATAAAGAGTGAAAGGAGCAGAGACATAGAGAATGGAAGGGACCTGCAAAAACAAAACAAAGCAAAACAAAACAAAACCAACTAGGTTTGGAAAGGACAAAATAGGCAAAAATGTGTGGCTGTAGGACGCGGACATGATTTCACCCCAGTAGAGGGGTCTCTCAGCTTGGGGCGGGGGGAGGTCCCAGAGTAGGAGATGCTATTTGCAGATCACAGAGGTGTGAGAGAGCAGGCACAGCTCAGCTCTTGTGAGGCAGGCATGAGGCTGCCTGGGAGATAAATTCCCAGGCATTAGGTCACAGCCCCAACAACTCAACAGTTTTCAGCCTCAGACAATTTTCCTGCTGCCAGAACATTTGGGGTAAGAAGAGTGAGTTTCTGCAACAGTAAAAAAGGGCAAGGAAGGCTTTTCCAAAGGGTGAAAAGTGGGGAAGCATAGGCAAGATCAGCGGTACTTTGGGTGGCATCAGTGTGATGAAAAGAATAGTTTATTTCAGGAGAAGTGTGGGCAGGAAAGGATGACAGTGGAGTTTTCAGATTTATAAGAGACCACAGGACATGTGGTCTTTTACCTTTCCTCTGGTTCTCTTGCTGCGTCTGTCTCAGATGTCTTTCTTTCTTTCCCTGCTCTCTGGAGTACATGGAGTCCATTTCCAGCTTGCCCCCTTCCCTAAACCCCACAAGCCCTTCTCCCTCTACCCAAGCAGCCTTCTGCCCACACATGCTTCTTCTATCGCATCTATCATCCATCCACATCCTATCCCACTCTGCGCAACAGCTCTTCCGGGCAGCAATGATTTCTGTCATAGGGATGGAGGCACAGGGGCAGAGCTAGGAAGGTGAAAATAGTAGAGGCAGGAGAAGGGGATACAAGTGCAGATGTTGATTACTGTTAATGTAGAGGACAGCAAAGGCAGGGTACAGATTTGGCTTCTTCATGCTAGGAGAGCCAAGGCACAGTTATCCTTTAGGAGGCTTCACCCTAATACTGCTCTCTACCTTACAGCAGTCTTAAGTCACAGTAGTATGTCAAGTTACATGGGGTTTGGCAGTGGCAGGTCTCCTCTGACCAAAGACATGGGACACAGCTGAGTGTAAGATCTCCTTAGAAAGAACATACACTGCAGCAGCTGTGCAGGGCTGCAACCCTTCTCCTGCTGTGGGACCCCCAACCCTGGACACAGCTGGCTGGCAGACATGCAGGGTGCCAGAGATGTGTGTCATGCATAAGATACACCAGCTGGCATGAATGCCAAGCCCCTTTCCGTAGAGGGATGAGCAAAGCACAGACAAAACACCACTCTGGAAAGAGACAAGACTGAGAATGAGGTCAGATTCACATCACATCCAGACGTATAATTTCCACCATGCAAGACAGTTCTGCACCTTCATTCAATATGATTGTTAAGAAGCTTGGAAATAAATAGAAGAAAAAAACTATGATTAAGGCACTATCACAGAATTTAAACATCAGTGGCTGTCCAACACAGTGGCTACTTATGTTGTTGGATAATGGAGAAAACTTTGTCTTTTTTCTTCTTCTGTTCTGAATTGGAATAACTATACTGCAGGGGCTTGCTAGATACTTTGATCACTTGGTATTATAGGTTTATGTAAGTTATTTCCAACAAATTTAGCTAGTGTACTAGTCTGTTCTAGAATATCTTAATTATTGCAGTGTGATGACTTAGGGTTCAATTTTCATAAGCCCTTACCAAATGGCTTACAAATTTGCATCATATTTTCCAGAGTAACTTCAGCACTTACAAAGGGAGACATTTGTGGGTGGCAAGGGAACGGCTGCTATATAAAGTAACACAGGTTTGGTTTCTTTGGTCCAAATTAAAAGGGGAATATAATAGTGATAACAGTAACAATAATAACAACATCATCACTAATAATGATAGGTTAGCAGTCTTTCCGCTGAGCTCTGAGAAGTCTACTGCAGTGATGCTGCTGCCCTCAGCTGCCCATCCTCCCCTCTGACAAAGCATTGCCGCCGCAGAAGCAGAGCGGATGAAAAGGGGTGTGTGCCTGGATCCTTGGCTGTCCCCACACAGAGCCCACGATGGCTCTAGCTGACACGTGCCTCAGTGAAGTGGAGCAGATGAGCTGTGAGCACACGTTTCCTGGTTCTGCTCCAGCGACAACAGCCTCCAGCAGCACTCCAGGGTGGGACAGCAATGGGGACAGGACAGCACCCAACCCAGAAAAAACAGAGGTCTTATTTTTAAGAGAGTTCTTATTTCCCAGAGAAACGGGGAACCTTGTGCCATGTCTGAACACCTATGTCCTTACCATAGGATTGCCACACTAATGGTGTCTGAGAGGCTTTTCTGTTGGGCAAAGCCCGGTGTTTGGTCAGGGGAAATAAGTGTTTCCAAGGAAGCAGAATGAGTAACCTTTTGTTAACCAACAAGAAGAAGCATAAGAGTCAGGTGCAGCCTCTCGTCTCAGGTTGTAACCAGAGGTCGATGCAGAAATTGTTGCCCTGGAGCTGCGCCGTGTCCCACTTGATCCTGGGGTCAGCCATCACCCATGAGCCGAGGCTGAGCCCTGCCCACCGCTGTGCCTGCAAAATGTCCACAGCTCTTCCTCTCAGCTGAAAACAGCTGTTGCTAGGGAACTGCTTAAAGTCAAAAAGACAGCAAAGGATGAGAGGAGAGCAGCAGCTGAAGGATGGCAGGCCGGAGGCTGCCGAGGTGGAAGGCGAAGGGGGGAGGGAGGCGAGAGGGTCAGGAGAAAAGAAGGACTGAAGAGTGCGGGGTGGGGATTGTTTCCCATCTTGCCACAGAGCCACAATTCCCTGTTTCTTTCAGGACTGCATTTTCTTGAAATCACTAAATGGCTTCCCTTGATTCATCTATTTTTTTAAATATTTCTGGGCAGGAGGTAGGGGGGTCTCTCTTTTCATTTAGTGTGCTTTCACATGATACTTTGTATTTAATTTAATTATCACTCTTCCCTTGCTTTCCTCTTGTAATAAAAACCACATATATTATTTTTGCTTTCTCTCACTCTTAGGGACTATTGCTCTCCTCTACCATATAGCACTGGAATTGTGTATGCACCTCATTTTATGAAGTCAAATGACACTAAAACAAGAGGGGGGTTCGTCTTTTTACTCAGAATTTTCCTTCTTCTTGGAGTTAAAGGGATGCTGACAGGTGATCCCTCTCTGAGATGCAGCAGGGTTAAGCAGCTATTCACCATACAGAGCTACATAAGCTCCACTCAAGATCTGCTTTGTTCACCTGGAGGCCTTTTTCAAAGCCAGCTGAACCCAAAAGCAGATTGTCCTCACATGAAGTTAAGCTTGGATTAGGCCAAATCACGATGAAACACTGTTAGCTCATGTGTGAGAGATGTGGCTTACGTTTGCATCTGGTGGCATATGACTGCCCACCAAAGTGACTAGATGCTGTTACAGTTGGTATAGGTCTCTGCATGGGTCCAAACCACTGTTCAGACTCTGGCGTTAGGTTCTCTCAAAAGATACTTCAATGTCTCTGCCACCACACTGTCTGTTCTGTGGGCTGTAGTTTGATAAGTGACGGCTTTTGCATTAGAGTGAATTCCAGTTGTGGGCAGTACTAATGCTGTCTGAATAGTGAACAGATGCATCTAAATGAAGAACAGGATTATATAGTTCATTGCGACACAGAAATAGAAGGAAACAAAATACTCTTTGCAATTTAAAGGAAAATAATAACATCATGTGGGTAAATGGATTGGTAACAAGATATATACATATAAAGTCATTAAACAAAATAAAATAAGCTATGTGTGAAGTTTCCAAATTCAACTGTGGTTGCAATACCTTCCAAAGAAAGCCATAGCATATAATAAAAAACTCTGGTTTATTGGTTTCAAATACTACAATGTAGAATTGACATATGGCAGGGGCGGATGGTGGGATAGGTAGTATTTCACTTCCAAGCATCTGGTCCAAAATCAGCCTTGGTTAGCAGTGATTGAATGTTATTAGCATTTGATGGCTCTCTGGTGGAACCTGTGAAATGCGTTGGAGGTTTCAGCACACTTCCTAGTGGACAGGCGCCCATACCACTAAAACCACAACTCTTTTGGAGGTAGTTGCATTTGCTGTCATTGGCAGCCTTAGAGGAGAGGCTCGCGGCTGAATGGAGCGTGGAGCAGTCTCCGTGCTGATATTTCTTCCCACAGAGAAGCTCCACCAGTCCTGTGCTAAGGCACAGTAAGGAAAGTACAGGGCTCAGAGGCCTGCTGTTCCTGTCTATTCTGAGGCCAGAGAAAGAAAGCTCATGGACCAAGGGGATTAAAGGAAGATTACTGAACTTGCAAAAGCCCATTCTTCCAGGAGAGAACCCAGGGAGGATTTAAGCCCTACATTAGTGCTTTTTCTCTTGTTCTAAAATTGTCAGGCTTCAGGAAGGGAAATTCTGTTTGTTGTGATCTTCAGCAATCTCATCTGCAGAACCAAAGGATTTCTTATCTCGACTAGGCTCTTCTGTAATGCTTGCAGTTCTCTGTGGCCAGAGATATGGTCATCAAGAGGCATGAGTCACCCTAAGGATGCACACAATGAAATGGCTGAATAGGAACCATGTCATTCTCTGGACTTGGAAAGCTCACTCCATCCTCCCTACTCAGTGGCAAGCAGGAGGACTGACCTCTGGAAATAAAGGCTCTTTGGCACATCAGGCTTGGTCTTTAGAGGCTATTCACAGAGCTCTGTAGCTCATGTTTCTCACTGACATTTATATTTTCCATATTGCTTTCAGCACATTGCCCTCCTCCTGTCACTTCTTGGCAGGCTAATAAATCCACCTGGTTTTTGATAGCTGTCTATCAGGCTGCTTCCGCCAGCCATCTCCAGGCCCCATTTATTTCCCTCAGTGAGCAGGCACATCTTCTGCTTTGCTCCTATATGCATTTGCACTTGGCCTTGCAGCATCTGCCAGGGAGTTCAGCAGCTGAGTCTGTTGGTGTCCTAGGCAGACTGTATTAGGTATTTTTTTCATTAACCTCTTTGCTGCTGTAGGAGAAATGCACTGCAGAAGGGCCTTGCAAAGATAGAGGGTGAACCATGGTCAGCAAGGCTGGGAAGGAAGTATCACTCAGCAGCTACTGTGTAAGAAGCTCAGAAATTCTCTTATTGCTATGAAAATCTTCAATAACTCATACACCAGATGCTGGGCAAAAACTAAAAACCACTATGCTTCAGCTGCTCAATAGTAAGAAGCATTTGCATGGAAAGCTAGTTGCATGTCAGACCTCTGACTGCAGATTTATCAATGCATTCTCCAGCCTCTTCCTACATCCCAAAGCAGCAAAATACAGCTTTGAATCACCCCTCTGAAAGCGCCCTCCCATTTTATTAATGATACAGGTCACGTGGAGAAATGAGCTTCCTAACTTAGGCAGCATTCATCTTATCCTAAGAAACTTCTCTAACAGATGGAAGCAACATCACATGTAGCCATTTGTGTCTCCCCACTGATTATAGAGGGAGCCTGAATTCATGCTTATATACCTGCTTTTTAGATGACTAAACTCAGCTGAAAAAAAAACCCCACCCATGTTTAACAGTCTCAAGATGACAACACGGTGTTTTAAATGGTGGAGATGTGTGTCATCTGAAGTTACAGTTGCCTTCTTACAGCTTCAATACTTTGTCTACATTTAGGGGTTTCAGGGCCAAACTCCACGGGACAGATTTGATTTTTGCCCCTCTCTCCCCCTCTATCTCCGCTCTTAGGGAAAAAGATAGGCAGAGGGAGCAACGAGTAAACAGAAGGGGCTTGCATGGAATTGGAAGTTAACAATGTAATTTTAACAGA
>WEIS01042539.1:0-11122 GCA_013389965.1 Todus mexicanus
CCACCAATCCCAGCCCCACCACAGGCCATCGCCTCCATCAGGGACCATCGGGGAGCAGCCCCAAGGGACAAGGTGCCAGCAGGGCCACTGACGGGTTCAAGGAGCAGGAACGGGGCCCTACCTGTCCCGAGGAGGCCGGGGCACAGAGCCGCGGCGAGGAGCAGCCAAAGCAGGAGCCCACCCGGCATCTTCCCATCTGACCTTGGGCAGAGGCAGCTCTGGCTCCAGCAGAGGCAGAAACCACAGCCCCTCCTGCTCCCGCCCCATCAGGAGCCTCTCGGAGCCATTAGAGCCTCCTGCGCTCGCTGCCCGCTCCGCAGGGACCGCGGGAGCATCGCTAATGAGCTGCTGGGGGCCAAGCACGGGAGGAGAGGCACCTTCCCACCCTGCAGCGGGTCTGAGGACACGGGCCGGGGGTCTCGGCCCGTCTCGGGGTGCCGGTGTCAGGGTGAGGGTCAGGCTGGGGTGCGGGGCACAGGCAGGCGGTGCCACAGCCCCCAGCAGCTCAGCCCTGGCCCCCCGCCAGCCCAGCCATTAGCCGGGCGCCGGCAGAGCGGATGGTGGAAGTGGTTGAGGAAGACGAGGATGAGGATGAGGAGCCAGCGCGGGCCTGCGCTCCCCTGCTCCCCATGCCCAGGCCTGGGGTCCTCCCTGCTGCGCTGCCCCGTGCCAGGCCGTGCCGGGCAGCGTGAGGGGCTGAGCTGCAGGGGACAGTCCCCGCTGGCTCCGCTCTCGAGGCCGTGGCTGAGCTCGTGGATGGGGCTGTGCTGGAAACCACGACAGAGCTCAGCTGGCACCACCCGCCCCGCTGCGGCCCTCTCTGCTGGCACCCCTCGGCAGTAATTAGCCCAGGGGGACCGGGGCAACGCAGCAGTGCCTGTGGTGCCCACAGCAACCAGGGGGACACTCTTGGTGACGTGGCTGCCCCCGGGACACTGGAGGTGCCACGTTCCTGAGCTGAGGGGTTCACAGCACCCAGCAGAGCCCCCGGGCAGTGTCCCCTGGCAGCGCCCCCAGCCCCAGGCACAGGAGCACAGCAGGTACCCCCAGCCCTGGGAGGCTGCACATGGGGGTGCCCTGCCCATCACCTTGGGCGCTGCCCAGCCACCAGCAGAGCACTGTTCCCACTGCCCACACCGACCAGTGCAAGAACCACACACCAGACACAAACTGGGGCCCTTGGAAACAGCCTCGTGTTTCCCGCAAGCTCCGGGCGAGCTTGGTCTCCAGTCCACAGCACCTCCCGCGCAGCTGCCCCAGCCCCGCCAGGCTCCTGGCAGTCCCCAGGCGGCCCCGCGGGTCAGGGGCACCCCCGTGGGCAGCTGTGTCCATCCCGCTGCCCCTGCCAGCCACGCTCTGCTGGAAGCAGTGCCCGGCCCCTGGCCTCTGTGCCGGGCAGTGTCCGGCAGCCTCTGCCCAGCCCCGCCACAGCAGCTCGCTCTGGAATCTATCTGAGAACACGGGACTAATAAATTAGAAGGCAGCAGCCTTTGCAGTCCAGCACCTCCTGCCCAGCGCCCGCCCGCCCGCCGCAAGCCCGCTGGCCCAGCCTCTCCCGGGCCGTGCTGGCGCTGCTGGGCTCGGCGGCCGCTCCTGCGCTGCCCGGCCGGTCTCCTCCTCTCCGGCTCCGGGAGACGCTACCCCAGGCGGATGCGGAAGGTGGCGATTTCCATGGGGTCCAGATGGATGTTGGTGCTGTTGGAGGCCGTGCCCAGCGGGTACATCAAGGTCAGCGAGGTGGGCTGCAGGGAGCCCAGCTCCAGCCCCTGGAACAGGCTGCCCAGGGCCAGCTGCAGAGACAGGAGGGAGCGGAGGGAGAAGGGTGGGTGAGCAGGACACGGTGCCTGCAGGGACAGCGCGAGGCTGTGCTGGGGGACCCAGCCAGCTCTGGATGCTGGTGTCAGGGGCTCTGGGGGCCCTGGGGGCTCTCCAGCCTCCATCCTGGCTTGGCACCAGCACAGGGGGCAGGAGGGCTGGTGCCAGAGGCCCAGCCTGGCTTTGCCCCAGCACCTGGTGGTGGCGGCAGCGTGGTCCTACCTTGCCCTGGCTGGTGGTGCAGTTGAAGCCCAGGTTCTTGGCCTCCAGGCTGCAGTCGAAGCCTTTGCGGTGCAGGATCAGGGCAGCCTCGGCTGAGGGTAGCGAGTCATCCTGCCAAGGAGCCAGGGTCTGAGCTGCCATGCTGGGAACACTCAAGACCCCGTCTCCCGAGTCCTGCTGCCCCCCGAGCTGTGCCCACCCCGCCCGTGGGGCCCAGCTCACCTCTGCCTGCAGCGTGCGCAGGTTGAGGATGTGGAAGTCGCAGGGGAGGGTGCTGGAAAGGGGCGAGAAGGAGCGCAGGGCTGGCGGGGCCGCCTTCTCCTGGGCCACGGGCATGACCAGGGCCTCGGCATTCAGGTGCATGGAGGTGATGTGGCTCAGCAGGGACGGGAAGCTGATCGGGCGGCTGTCCTGCTCCTGCCCAAGGGCACGGGGGTCAGTGTGGGCCAGGGGAGCGGCAGGGCCCAGCAGAGCCTGGATGTGGCCCGTGGGACCTCCCACTCCTCGCAGCCCCTCCAGCAGCGCCCGCAGGACAGGCACTGCCAGCACGGGGCACCCAGAGCTGCCCCCTCCGCCCCCCAGCACCCAAACACGGAGGGCGGCTGGCGGCCGGCGCAGACCCCGGCGAGCCGGCGGTCAGACTACAGGGCCTGGCTAGGCTAGTGGCTAGCAGCTAGAGCACGAGACAGGGAGCGGCGGCAGCGCCGGGCCGGCCGTTACCTCGGGGCTGCCAGTCCTGGTGCCGGGGAAGCCCAAGGCTCTAAACACGGAGGAGGCGAGTTTGGAAAAGAAGCCGGAGCTCTGAGAGGGTGACATGGCGCATGCAGAGGGCAGCGAGGGAGGGCACAAGAACACCGTGATTTACAAGGGCAGTGTGGCTCCGCAGGCACAGACAGACGCCTGCACGTCTCCGTAGGGATGGACAGACAGAGCCCTGCACGGCTTCGCAGGGATGGGCAGAGACCCCTGCACAGCTTTGCAGGGACAGACAGACCCCCGCACGGTCCCACCCTCCCCATTCCCCCGCTGCAGGCCGGTCCCGTGCAGCGCCAGCACGATGCCGGGGGTCAGGAGCAGCAGGACCCTGCAGCCAGTGGCACACGGGCTCCTGCGGACACCTCCACCCTGCTCCGCGCCGAGGCGGGGTAGGGGCCCCGCGCTGCCCCTTCCCGCGGCCTCGCAGCCCACACACCTTGCTGGCAGTGGTGCGGCGCTCGAGGAGGAGGCGGAAGCGGTTGCAGGTCCTCTTGTTGTCCTTCAGCCCCTGGCCCAGGCCCCGGTTGTCGTCCTGCATGAGGCGCCGGTCCAGGATCACCTCCAGCTGACCTGCCGAGAGCGGGAACCAGCGCCCTGCGTTTAACAGGAGCCGGCCACCCCCGCGGCCCCTGCTCTGCCCAGACCAAAATGCTCACGCAGGACAACACCGAGCTGGGCAGGAGGGTCAGGAGCTCTGCAGAGGGATCGGGCCAGGCTAGCTGGATGGGCTGAGGCCAAGGGGATGAGGTTCAGCCAGGCCAAGGGCTGGATCCTGCCCTTGGGTCACACCAAGCCCTGCAGCTCCCGGCTGGGGCAGAGTGGCTGGAAAGGCCCTGGGGGGGTTGGTGCCAGGGGCTGGAGCTGAGCCAGGAGTGCCCAGGGGGGCAAGAAGCCCCCAGCATCGGGCTTGTGGCAGCAGCAGGGGGGCAGCAGGAGCAGCGCAGGGAGCGTCCCCCTGCAAATCCTGGGCACTGGGGAGGCTGCACCTTGAATAGGTTCAGCCTGGAGCAAAGGAGGCTCAGGGGAGACTTTCTGGCTCTGCACAACTCCCTGAAATTCAGGAGCTTGGAGCCAGGGGGGGTCGGGCTCTGCTGCCAAGGAACAAGCGCCAGGACAAGAGGAACCGGCCTCAAGTTGCCCCAGCCAGGGGAGGTTGAGGTTGGAGCTGAGGAACAATTTCTTGGGCACTGTCAAGGGTTGCCCAGGCGTGTCCCAGGCTGCCCAGGGCAGGGGTGGAGTCCCCCTGATCCCTGGAGGGGTTTCCAAGCCGTGGAGATGTGGTGCTGAGGGACACGGGGCAGTGGAGCCCTGGCAGGGCTGGGGGAATGGTTGGACTCGATGATCTTCAAGGTCTCTTCCAAACAAACGGCTTCTGTAGTTCTATGTCTGGCAACAGCCAGGGAGTCCCCAGAGACAGCAGGATCGGGGCACCTGTGCCCAGCACCCTCCTCCTCAGCATCTCATGCCAGGGCAGCCCCCGTGGCACACCCCACGGCCCCGCTCACCGCTGCTGAGGCTGGAGACCCCCAGGGCCTGGGCTGTGTGCAGCGTCAGGCGGCTCTGCGTGTCCTGGATGTAGGCCATGGCCGGCATGGGGTAGAAGTTGGCCTGCAGCGGCAGCTTCTGCTGGTACCTGCGGGGCTGGATCTGCCGAAGGACAGAGGTCAGCAGCTTGGCGGCGGCTCCCGCGGTGCCCGGTGCCAGGGCACGGTCCCACCGTGGGCAGCTGCCTGATACCTGGAAGCCGTTGAGGTCTGTGAAGAAGGCGTCGTCACTCTCAATGTCGGTGCTCAAGCGCAGGGCCAGCTCCTTGTTGATGTGGTCACGGATGTCCACCAGGCAAGACACGTCCAGAGACAGGCCGTCCACCCCTGCGGGCAGGCAGTGAGGGGCTGGGCCCCACGGGCAGCATCGCCAGCAACCCCCCAAGCACAGCCTCGTGTCTCACCTGGCACGTTGTAAAGCCGCACCACGGTCTGGACATGCTGGTAGTAGCTGGCGACCTCTGAGAAGAGGGGTCCCTCCGTCACCCGCACCACCGGGGGGTCCTTGGGGGCGTAGGGCTGTGGGGAAGGAGGGCTGCACTGAGGCTGCCGCCTGCGGGACCGGCGCCTGGCACGGCGGCCAGCTCTCAGAGGCAGTGCCGGTACCTTGGCCTCGCCGTCAGGCAGGAAAAGATACGCTCCGCTTTTGTCCTTGGAGGCCCTGGTGCCGTAGACGAGGAACTGGCTGCTCACCCTCTGCTCCCGCTCCTCCCCGGCTCGGCGGACGCTCTGTGGGGCACGGGGCCGGCGCAGCGGTGAGCCCCCCCGGCACGGGGCCGGCAGAGCAGTGAGCACCCCCGGCACGGGGCAGCGCTGTGCCCCCTTCCCCTCCTTCTCCCCCGCGCCGCCCGCCAGACCCTGCACTCGCCTGCAGCAGCCCCGAGGCTCCCGAGAAGCAGGCGCGCAGGTGCTGGGTCTCCAGGCAGAAGTCATCGGCGGCCGCGGCCGGGAGGACGCGCAGGGGCACGGCCTCCGGCTTGTGCACGGGCAGGTCGCGGCCGTGCAGGTAGAGCCGCACGGAGGACGGCGCCGCGGCGCGGCCGTCGAAGGTCCTGTGCAGCTGCAGCACACGCAGCCCCAGCGCGGGCAGGCGGGCCAGCACCCACACCTGCGGGGGCACGGGCACCTGAGCCAGGCTCTCCCCACGCCTGGAGACCCGGCAGCTGCCGGCAGGGCAGCGACCCCGGCACGGTAACTCTGGGGCCTCTGCTGAGCGGGTTCGGGAGCAGCGTGAGCTTGTGACGGGACAGGGGGACATTTCCTGCCACAGAGAAGGGCTCACGGGGTGGTGTCCCATGGAGGACGGGAGCCTGGCACACACGGGCTGCACAGGCCGAGGGGTTCATGAGGGGTTCATGAGGGGTTCATGAGGGGTTCATGAGGGGTGGGAGCCTGCGTTGGGATGTGGGGACACTTATCGACAGGGAGAGGGGCTCACAGGGCGGTGTGTGAGGACGGGAGCCTGGCGCACGGGGGCTGTGCAGGCCGAGGGTGCGGCAGACAGCGGCACCGGGGCATCCCGCACCTGGTAGACACCGGGCACCGTGTCGGTGGCAGAGCTCCAGTGTAGGCTGAGCTGGGAGGGCAGGGGCTGCCCCTCCTCGGAGAGCACACGCACATGCGGCGAGTCCACCAGCACCGGCACCATGCTCAGGCGCTCCTGCTCCAGGGGGTTGAACACCACCAGGAACCTGCGGGTGAGGTCACACCAGGACGGCCACCCCAGACCCACGGCGTCCCGCACACCCCACACCACCCACGGGTCCCGTGCACCCACCCGCTGCTTCAGAGTCCCAGGCACCCCCCTCACTGCCCCCCAAGGCCGCCCGAGCCCCGAGGCAGCCTGTACCGAGGCGAGGTGTCCAGTTTGATCACTGTTCTCTCTGGGAGCGAGTCCTGGCTGGAGCGTGCGTCGTCCTGGGGAGAGGAGCGGTCAGAGCCGTGGTGCACCCACCAGCCCGGCCCGCCCGGCCCCGGGGCAGGGGGGCAGCTGGGACCCTGTCCCCAGGCCCAGCACTGGGTGGGCAGGCAGGGGCGGGTGTCCTGGGGCACGGGGACTGCCGCAGGGCGCCAGGGTCCATGTGCTGCTCACCGTGGCGAGGAAGGGCGCCGTGGGGTCGTGCCGATACGTGTCCTTGTCCCCCAGCACGAGGTAATGCGCGGCGTTGATGATGACGTGCTTGAGGTTCGTGAGGGAGTGGAGCAGCCTGGGGTACAGGCAGAGCGACCCATCCGGGACCATCCGCCCAATCCGGCTCCAGTGTCCCCCCAACATCCCCCAGCTCCCCCCAGGAGAGGGGTCCCCAGCCACGCTTCCAGCCCCATGCCCACCGCCCCCACCCAAGAGGGGCCCCTCAAGGGCTGCACCCCGGCCCCCAGCACGCACCGGACTCCATAGTCGACTGCCACGGCCTCCTTGGCAGTGCCGGCGATGGCGTCGTGGTGCTGGAAGAGGCCCAGGTTGCGGCGGGCGTTGCTCAGCAGGGCGTAGTCGGAGAGCGGGTAGCGGCCGTCGCTGCCGGCGCGGCGGGCGTGGGCGAGCGCCAGGCTGTACAGGATCTCTGCCCCACTGCGCAACGACAGCGTCACCGAGGGTCCCTGCCCAGCGTCCCGCTGCCAGGACAGACACTCCCGCCGGCTCCGTGCCCAGGGACCTGCCCTGGGGCTGGGCCAGGGTTTGGCGCTGCCTGGACCGTGCCTGTGCCACCCTCGGCGTATCGGTGGCCGGGCGCAGACCGGGGCACTGCCAGGGCTCCCGCTGTGCTGCCCGTGCCCCCCGCCCACAGCCCCGGCCCCTCACCGGAGGTGGGTCTCCAGCACACGGTCCAGGCTCTTGTAGAAGGGCCGGGAGGTGTAGTAGCCTGTCCAGTAGTGATCCTCCCGGTCCGCGTAGGAGAAGAAATCCCCGCTCAGCACCGGGAACCCTGGCACCTTCATCCCAGGCACGATGCCCACTTTCTTGTACAGGGCATCGAAGTAGTCGGAGAGCGTCCCAAACTGTGCCTGCAGGAGGGCACACCCAGCCCTGAGCACGGTGGGAAGCTGCCGTGGCCTCCCCGCACTCCTCCTAGCACCACCCACCCTCCAGATGGGTTCTGCAGGTGGCTCCCCACAACCTCTGCCCACGGGACCCCGCTCCCTCCAGCCCCCCACGCTGCCCCGGAACCTCCGCACGTACCTGGACGTGGAGGTTGGGATGGGAGTTGAGGAAGTCGAAGATGCGCTGGTAGTTGAGGAACTGGGCGTCCCACTCCTGCGGCTTGTCGTAGCGGAAATCGTCTCCCAGGGGCACCAGCAGCACCTTGCTGCGGAACAGCTTCGACTTCTTGCGGTACTGGTCGAGCAGCAGCTGGGCTCTGCCGGGGGGGCCACGGTGTGAGGTTGGTGCAGACCGGGCCACGGGGCCCGAAGCCGCGGCCCCGCCGGCCGCACTCACCGCTCGGCCACGTTGGCGTCGGTGATGGCTCGGGGAGGCACCTTCCAGGGGCAGTTGATCCGGCCGCCCGGCAGGCGCTTGAAGTCGAACTGGCAGCAGATCTTGGGGTCAGGCCCACAGGTGTGGGGCACGTCGTAGCTGTAGAACGGCATCATGTGGCAGAAGATGTCGGTGCTGGTGTCGGGATCTGTGGGACCGAGGGCAGATGAGCACCAGCAGTGGCTCTCCCTTGGCTGTCCCCCAGCAGGAGGGCTCACGATTGCAGGGACGGCTGCTGGGACAGGGCAGATCTGGTACCCAGAGAGTCCGACCACCTCCCCTGGCACGGCAGAGGCAGTTGGGGAGTCAGCCCGGGGCAGTCCCGTGGGGCAGAACCGCTGCAGGGCAGAGCCTCTGAGAGCAGCCCCGAGGAGAAGAACTTGGGGGTGCTGGGGGGGAGGAGCTGGAGCTGAGCCGGCCCCGAGCAGCCCCTGGCCCCTTGGGCTGATCCCCAGCAGCGTGGGCAGCAGGGCCAGGGCTTGGGGGATCCTGCCCCTCTGCTGCCAGGGCTCTCGGGAGCCCCCCCTGCAGGGCTGGGCCCAGCTCTGGAGGCCTCAGCCCAGCAGAGACAGGGACCTGAGAGGTGGTGGCTGCCCCATCCCTGTCCCCATTGCAGGGGAGGTTGTTGGGGGCTCTGAGCAACCTGCTCTGGTTGCAGATGGCCCTGCTCCCTGCAGGGACAGGGTGGGATGAGATGAGCTTTAAGGTCCCTTCCCCCCCAAACCAGTCTGGGATTCTCATCACCTGCCTGTGCTCGGCTCACCGTCTGCTCAGGAAAGTGGGTGGTGACTGTTCCCTGCTGCCACCCATCCCCGCAGGCCCCCCCTCCACGATCCCCTCACCCCACGTCTGCCTCCACATGAACTCCAGGTTCTTGGTGGCAGCAAAGTGCTTCTTGATGGCGTAGTGGACGCGCTGGATGAGCATGCCCGTCAGGTTGGAGCGCTTCAGCAGGTAGGGCATGGTGGAGCTGTACCCAAAGGGGTCGACGGCCCATCCCGAGCGGGGCGTCACGCCTGCGGGCACAGAGACTCGTCAGCACCCCTGGGAACAGGCTGCTGCCAGGGATGGGGGTGGCCGCCGGCGCATCACGCAGGCCCCAGCCCTGCCCGGCCTCCCGCCCAGCTCTCACCGATGTTCTTCTCCAGCCACTGGTGTCCCTCGATCAGCTGGTCGATCATGGCAAAGTAGTGGGAATTGGCCTCGTCAGGCATCACCCAGCCACCCGTCACCATCTCCAGCTGCCCGTTGCCAACCAGCCTGTGAGGGGGACGCACGAGGTGTGACCAGCTCTGGAGAGCCCTGCGGTGAGCCCGGTGCCCATGGCAAAGCCTCCCCCTGCCCTGGAGCCACCTGCAGCCTCTGCAGCCGCCTGCCAGCGTGGCCCTGCCCACGCTGTCCCCACACGGTGGGACACATCCCTCCACTGCACCCAGCCAGAGCCTGTCCTGCTGCCCCTGCAGCCCCTGTGCCCTCTGTCCTCCACCCACAGCCCCCCCGGGGCAGGCGAAGTGTCAGCGCAGGGCAAGACCTGCCTCCCCAAGCCCCTCTGGCCCCCATCGCTGCCATGGTTTCCAAGTCTCGTGGCACGGAGCGGCTGCTGGCAGCGCCAAGGCACCTCACAGCGAGCGGCGCAGAGCCCAGGGCAGCCCTCGCCTCCCCAGGGCCCTTCCCTCACACCCCGTGCCCGAGGCTGGCGTCTCCCGCAGCGCCCACAGCACGGCCGGGCCGTGCCGGGCAGCGGTGCCAGGCGGGCAGCCCTACCTCCGCACCACCGCCCGCTTCTGGGCGCTGATGTTGTCCCACCACTTGGAGAAGAAGGAGATCTCAGACCAGATGAAGCGTCGGCGCGGGTCCTCCTGCATCTTCAGCACCATGCTGTTGAGGATGTGCTGCGTCTGGTCGTAGTAGTACTTGTCGAAGGTCTTGATCCAGCCTGGCGGCAGGGCCGGGGTCAGGGCGCGGGGCCCAGCCTGGGGGCCAGCCCTGCCCTCCCCACACCCCCGCCCACGGCTCACCGGGGTCGTTGTGCGAGTGCGGCACCACGAACACCTGCAGCGGCTCCGTGTCCCACTCGTCGGGCTCGTAGGTGATGTCGAAGCCCTGCTTCCAGACGCCACCATCCTGGTTGTCGAAGGGCAGCAGGGAGTACACGGCCAGCATCTGCTGGGGAGAGACCGGGCTCAGGGCCGAGAGACCCCAGCGGAGCAGGGCTGGGACCCCACGGATGCCCTGGTGCCCCCAGGGGCTGGCAGACGTGGAGAACAGGAGCCCCTCGCGCTGGTAGATGTGGCCCTGAGCTGCTGGGCCAAGACGCCGTCCCCTCACCTGCAGGTCCGGGCTCTGGCCCTTGCCCCCCAGGGCGAACTGGCAGTCCTGGGGCGAGACCGAGAGGAAGCTGGGGCGGCTCTCGGGGGGCAGCACCCAGGAGCCGTTGGGCGCGTGGTGGGGCAGCGCCGGCTGCCCCTCTGCGTGGGCCGTCAGCTCCAGCACCGAGTCCTTGATGTGGCTGATGATCTCGTGGTTCTCCTCCAGCAGCTGCTCCAGCTGCTCGATGCGATTCTGCAGCACCGAGATCTGGCTCTGCGGACACAGACGCCGCGGTGAGAACCCCCGGTGCCCTCTGCCAGGTGGGACCTGCCCCCACGTTCACCCAGGCCAGCGCGGAACGAGCCCTGGCCCAGGCACCCGGCCGGTCTCAGGCCGTGCCGCGGGCTCCCGCTGGACACGGGCCACTCGCCCGTCTCCACGTGCCCACCGCTCACCCTGGGGAAGTTGCCCCCGCTCTGGTGCCGCGCGGGGTCATGCTGCACCCGGTCCAGCATCAAGTAGAGGGAGAAGACGGCGATGCAGAAGATGGCAGCGCCACACACCGTCACCTGCTTCTTCAGCTTCATCCCGGAGGGCCACAGGGACAGACCTGACCGGGACAGAGCCGTGAGGCCGCGGCACCCCGCCAGCCCCGGGATGGGGCCGGGCCGGGCACGGGCCGGGGCACCGGGAGGGACGGGCCGGGCACAAGGGCAGGAGGGAACCCCCAGAGCCAGGGGCCGGGCCCAGGCCGGTGCCCCCGGAGACAGGGCCCGGTGCCCCCGGAGCCAGGGCCCGGTGCCCCCGGAGACAGGGCCCGGTGCCTCCTGCCCTCCCGGGCTGGCTCCTGCCGGTGCGGGCAGCGCTGCCGGTGCTCCCGAGCCCGTCTCGCCGCCACCTCCCTCCTCCTCCTCCCCTCCCCCCGTCCCACTTCGCCTAATCCGGCCCCGGTGTCTCTGCCGGTATTTATAGATTCACAGCCCGGGTTGGAGCCGGGCCC